>WSYH01000773.1:60781-163473 GCA_036426205.1 Ascaphus truei | reverse complement strand
AGGCTGAGGGCAGCCAAGACTGGCATTCCCTCATCTCTGCCAGGCTGGCGCTGCAACCCAATCTCTCACAGAGGGCAGGCAAGATTGGCACTCCAACCCCATCTCTGCCAGACTGAAGGCGGGCAAGACTCCAACCCCATCTCTGCCAGAGCGGCCAGCAACACTTTGGGAGTTAAAACAATTGCTTCCCATTAAGATGCTGCCCCTAGCGTGTCAGAAGCCGGCTTGGCCTTTGGGGCGTCTCTCTCACTTTCCATTTTGTCTCTCTTTTTTAACGAAGTTATTTTAAGATTTTACTCTGTGAGAGAGGGGGGTGTGTGCCTTTGCTTGGGAACACTAATACAAGGACAGACACCTCTCCCCCCCCCCCCCATACATATCCTGCCAACCTATAAATGTACAGTCAATGATGTGAAAGACAGACTGTGTTCATAATACCGAGACTGCAGGAACCAGCAATCTCATAAGACAGACACTCTTTCCCCACCCCAAATTCCAAAATACACAAGCTAAAAACTGAACTCCAGTTCTGCATAAGAGGAGAGGTACAGAGAAAGGTGAGAGGGGGGAGAGAGTTCCAACAGGACATTCAGTCATCCATCCAAAGAATGATATGCCCTATAAAGAACAGTAACAGAAAATCTAGAACCACTGCGCAGAATGGCCTCATCTAAACCTCGGGTTCTGCTTCGTAATCAGGCATTCAAGAATAAGCACACAAGACCCTAACAAGTGGCAATTCTCGATTGTATCATTTAGGGCAAGCCTGAGAAGGCTTTACGACCAGGTTGGGACTCTGGCCGTTGTATTATTGGGTTAGGACCCGGTTATAGGACTGATTCCCTAAGCTGTATGGGTTTCAGTTATGGGCTCGGACTCCAGAAAGAGATTGAGTTGCTCCCGATCTCCCATCCCACCCTTTAGACACTGCCATATTCTTGTATCAAATAACCTCAGAGAACCAACAACATCCAAACCTCAGCAAGCACCAGGGAACAGTCCACTACTGAGACCCAGAGCCTGTCTGTGTGTGAGGATATGGGGTTCCATGTAAATAGTAAAGTATACAGTCTATTATTTCCATATTGTAATCCACACAGAACATGTTGGCATCTGATCAACAAATAACATGCACAGTAAACTGTTTGCTAAACTGGGCACAGGGCATATGGGTAACCACAAGCCATATTGCATGCCCAGTAAGTATGGCACACATATGACATGTCCCTTGCTGCTGTCCTCCCCACATATTCTGTCACCATTGCAGGTAACTCACCCAAAGTCATCGTCCATGGACTTGAAGAAGAACTTGTAGTTGGGTTTGTTGAGGACGCCCTTGAAGTCACCCAGTGTCACCCGTTCGGAGGGCACCGGCAGTTTCACCAGGTACGGGGTCTCCTGCTCGTCCAGGTGGTAGATGACCTTGGTTTCCTCCATGGTGACCCGGCCGAGGCGAGGCGGTGAGGGGGGTGTGAAAGAATTAGAAGGACTATATACAGATGTGGGGCGGGCCCCAGGCACTCATACGTAGGGATCCATGGAGGCACAGAGGGGCCCCTAACTAGAGAGGAGGCAGTCTCACTAAGGGAAGAGGGAGAGCCTGTGTGACGTGGGGGAGAAAAGAAGAGACAGCCTGTATATGGAGGGGGGGGGGGGGTGAGAGCAGACAAGACGCCTGTGGTGGAGTGGGGGGAAAGAGGATGCGCCTTGTCGGGGGACGAGAAGATGGCCCTGGGCGGGGAGTGTGGCGGGGGACGGATTCGCAGGTGAGCATCGCAGGTTGTGGCTGCGGGCAAACTTGGCAGGGCAGCCTGTTGGGAGGGGGCGAGAAAGAATCGCTAACTGTTGGAGGTCGCGGGGGCGAGAAAAGAAAAGGCAGGGAAAGAATGTCTGTGTGTGAGGGGGGTGGGAAAGGCAGGAAAAGACGTTCTGTTGGATGGCGCCGGGGGGGAGAAAGACATGTATCTGCTTAGGGGTGGGCGAGGGAAGAGAATGTTCTGTTGGCGAGGGGGGGGAGGGAAGAGAATGTTCTGTTGTGGGACGGGGGGGAGGAAGCAGACTGTCTAGGTGGGACGGGGGGGGAAGAGCAGGGGGGGAAGAGGAAAGAGCACTAAAAGTCTGTGGGATGGGGGGGGAAGGGGGCGGAAAAGAGACTGTCCTGTGGGAGAGAGGGGGGGGACCGGGAGCTGTCTGTTGCGGAGGAGCGGGGAATGGGCACAGAGACTGTCTGGTTGGACGGTAGGGGGGGAAGAGACTGTCTGTTGGGAGGGGGGAATAGAGCAATGTCTGTGGCGAGTGGGGGAAGGAGAGACTGTCTGTTGGGCAGGGGGGAAGAGCCACTGGGATCTTGGGAGGGGGGGAAAAAGCGAGGATGAGAGACTGATCATGTTGGGAAGGGGAAGAGAACTGGTAGTGGTATGGGAGGGCGGAAAAGGAAGGAGAACTGGTCTGTTGTGGGGGGGGAAGATCAAAGAGACGTCTGTTGCGCGGGGGTGAAAGTTAGACGGTCTTGTTGGGGGGGGGGAAGAGACTGTCTGTTGGGGGAGGCTTGGGAGAGAGAGCTGCCTGGAATGGTTGCGGGGGACGCGGGAGGGAGTGTGGGAGCAAGAGAGTAGCCCTGTTTGGGGGAGGGGGGGGGGGGGAAGAGACTGCCTGTTGGAGAGAGGAGGTGGGGGGGGAGAGCAGTGGCACTTGGTCTGTTGGAAGATGAGGGGGGGGGACGGAAGAGAGTGAACCACGAAGCGGGGGGGGGAGAGAAAGAAAAACGAGACTGCTCTCGTGGGAGAAGGGGGGGAAGGGACTGCATGTTGGGAGAGGGGGGCGGGTAAGGAGATACTGCCTGTTTGGGGCGAGGGGCGGGGAAGAGGTAATTGAGGGGGGAAGAGACTAGCCGTTGAGAGGGGGGGGAAGAGAATGCTGTGCGGAGAGGGGGGGTGGAGGGAAGGAGGGGAAAGAGAAGATGACTGGGTGTGGCGGAGATGGGGGGGGAAAGAGACAGCCTGTTGCGGGGAGGGGAGCGACAGTGAACGAGATGGGGTGGCGAGTGGGAGAGAGGATAGAGAGACTGACCTGTTCAGCGGGGTGGGGGGGTGTTAGCCATTTGCTTTGGCGGAGGGGGGGTAAGGGAGATAAGCTGTACGTCGTGTCGAGGGAGGGGGAGATGAGATGTCACTGCATGCGGTGTGGGAGATTACGAGATGAGTGCCTGTGGGAGCAGGGGGATGGAGTGACCTTGGGGAGGGGGGGATGAGTGAAAGTGGGGGTTAGCGGGGGAGGATCGAGTGACTGTGAGTTGCACGGGAGGATGAAAGCCTTGTGCGCGGGGAGGGGGGGGATGAGTGTAGCCTGTGGGAACGTGGGGGGCGGCAAAGGGCAGAGACTGGCGGTGCGGGGGGGGGATGGAAGAGACTGTTTGTGGGAGGGGAGGGGGAAAGAGCCTGTCTGTGGGAGGGGGGGGAGCAGACTGTCTGGGTAGAGGGGGGGGCGGAGAGAGACTGTCTGCGGAGAGCGGGGGTGGGCGTAAGAGACTGCCTGTGCGCTATTGGGGGGGAAGAGGGAGAGGGAGCGAGACTGGCTTGTTGCTGATAAGGGGGGGGGCAAAGAGACTGCCTGTGGGAGGGGGGGGAAGCGACGATGCTGTTGGGGAGTGGGGGGGGAAGAGCAGGGCCAGTGGGAGAGGTGAGGGGGGGAAGAGTAGACTGCCTGGGGAGGGGGGGGGAAGGAGACTAAGGCATCAGTCACGGGATGGCGGGGTGAAGAGACTGCCTGTCGGAATGAGCGGGGGGGGGGAGAGGAGAGCACAGCCATAGCTGAGGAGTCGGGTGGCAGGATCAGAGACTAGACCTGTGGGAGCCGGGTGATAGACGAGAGACTGTCTGTGCGGCGAGGGGGGAGAGAGAGAGCCCTGCTGGGCAAGGAGGTGAACGAGACTGGCTGTGCGGAGGAGGCGTTGCTTGATGAAGAGAATGGCGCTTAGAGAAGAAGAGGGGCGGAAAGAGAAAGGCTGTACTGAATAGAGGGGGGGGAAAAGAAGACTGATCTGTGGGAGCGGGGGGAAGAGACTGCCTGTGGGAGGGAGGAATGAGAACTGCCTTGTAGGGCAGCCGGGGCGGGAAGAGACTGCCTCGTGGCGAGGCGGGCGGGGAAGAGACTACTAAGAGACTGCCCCCTGTGGTGAGGGCGTCAGGGGGAAGAGCACTGCGGTGGTGAGGGGGGGGGGGGGGCATGTCTGTGGGAGGGGGGTGAAGAGACTGCCTGTGGGAGGGGGGACACAGTCCGGTGTGAGAGAGCGGGGGACAGATAGTCCGGTTTCAGGCCTCTCTGCCTCTGTCACACTGGATGTCCCCGGCTGTCTCTCTCGGCCCCGGTGTGTCTATCTCGGTTCCCGGTCTCCCTCCGTCTGTCGGCCTCTGCGCATGCGCACCACACGCGGGCAACCACGAGCCACCGCGCATGCGCCGACAAAAGACACGCCTTCCGGCGCAAGCCCCACCCCTGTGAGGACACGCCCCGAACATGTGTCCTGGCTGAACTCCCCATGTCAAAGCGCTCAGCGCTGTGACACCTTCCCCTGCATGTCATCTTCATCCCTCACATGTGCAAAACAGGGCCCAAGTGCCATGACAATCCCAGAGCTGCACATGTCCCAGCAAGAGCAGCCATCTTTAAAGATCCCTCTCCCAAAATGCTTCTATTTCTCAGGGGGGTGGGGGTAATATGGAGGAGGGTCTCAGTATGATTGTAATGTATATGAAGGTGCAATGCATAGAAACATGGAATCTGGCGACAGACACGAAATACGTGAGCCGTATGTCCATTTCCTATCTGCTGTAAAACCACAGACCGTATTAGACCCTTTCTTTTGTATTTAGGACGTAGCCTTATGTCTGTCCCTTACTGCAGAGCGGCGCAATCTTTTCTTATTAGTGTAAGTAATAATGTAACGTCTCCTGAAGTCTGAGCCAAGGCGAGTTAAGTTTACAGAGGCCTTCGCCGTTACCCCGGCAGTTTATTTAAATGCCTTTGAGAAGCGCGGGGGGCCTCTGTGAACCCCGCACCCCCCACCCGCAGAGAATCTCACGCCCCCCAGTTTGCGCACCCCTGCCTTACTGTATCATCCGCTAACGTTCAGGCTTGGATTATCCGTTGGGCACAATGGGTACGGTGCCCGAGGCCTGGAAGTTCCCAAGGGCCTCGGCAAAAGTTTTAGGCTAAAAAATTTTTTTCAGAAGACTCAAAAATGAGAAAGGCTGCTAAATCAAACTTATTAATTTACTTTAATTGAATTACTTTACAAAACCTTGTTATTATAATAATACGTCTACAAATGTTGAAGTATAAATACACACGCATGTAACGTTAAATAAAATTGTGAGATATTACGGAAACTTGAATAATCAAGAATTAATAATAAGTAGTGTAACCAGCGTTGGATATCTGAATTAAGTTTAATGATATTAGCTCTGACTTAAGTAAATGTACATTAAACATTAAGTTTGGGGCTCTTTTTGTTAGCAAAATCATGGGCTACATCTTCCAATTTCCTTTTATTGCAAAAGCTCATTCTCAGTTGGGAGTAATGCGAGTGAAGATTGCCTCTCAGTATCCGCACGCCGGTTCTAACATTGTATCATGACAAAGCTCTCCTGCGCACTCCATCATCTTCTCCAACCTTCTCCCCACCAACTCGTGGCCACCCCGGTCATTAGAGCCGGACAGTTACATAAGGCAATACTGCTAACGGTATCAGACACAATTTCAGTCATCTATTACCTGTATATATATCTATGATTATATTATGGGACCTATACATTGTATACAATGCAAACATTTATCTATAGATCTATCTAGGGGGCCTACGATTATGAGAGTGCCCAGCACCTACAAATACTTGAATTTGGCCCTGCTACCTCCTTTCTTGGGGAGCTATTCCACAAATCCACCACTGTTTCCACGAAGAAGTCATTCCGCATTTCCTGAGCCTTTCACCCTCCAGCGTTGGAGCACGCAACGGGACCCCCTGAACAATCTGATTGGCTTCCTTAAACTCAGTTTGCTGCTCTATAAGCAAATGGTACTGGGAGTAAAAAGTGATAAAAAACCCTCTATCGTACAGTAATCCTAAAGAACACTTGGTTCTTCCTTGGGTTCCCCGGGCATCCGTAAAATATTCCCTGCAACTTTCAGGTCATTTTAAAATTGTACAAAATACAGAAGAATTTACAATGCATCTGATCTCAGACGCGCTATTAGAGAGGGTTGGGGTTCCTTACAATGCATCTGATCTCAGACGCGCTATTAGAGAGGGTTGGGGTTCCTTACAATGCATCTGATCTCAGACGCGCTATTAGAGAGGGTTGGGGTTCCTTACAATACATCTGATCTCAGACGCGCTATTAGAGAGGGTTTGGGTTCCGCAGAATTTCACAATATAATTATAGGGTTCCTTAATCAAAAATGTTTTGAAAACCACTGACTTAGTAGCACATTCACACATCTCATACAGGTCTATAAACCCACTGTACCCCACAATCACAAAGCGCTTCCACTGCAGCGAGGGATTCTGGCTAATGATATGCAAATGACCATGTAGTGTCACTTTCTGCTGCTTATCAACTTAAAGTTGGTTCCGCTTACGCTCCGGCCTGCCGTATTACACGTTCACAGCAACGCCTGGGTCAAGGAAGTGCATATCCAGTAACCCTACACACAGCCGCGCCAACCATCAGTGAGGGGGTGGGAACTGGCGCTGCCTTGTGAAGCTGGTCGTGGCTACAAGCCACGAGAAATGGATAAGAAGCAAAACGTGAAAACAAAAGAGTGCTCATTTGCATATCTTTACCCAGAATCCTGGGCTGTGGTGGAAGTGCGCTGTGATTTGGGGGTGAGGTAGGTGTGGGGACCTGTCCGAGACGTGTGATCCATTAGCATGTTTTTCATTTTTGGGGGGGTCGTCTGAATGAAGAAGTGTGTGACAATCTCACCCTCTCCTTATCAGAGAGCCAATATACACTATAGGAAGGGGGAGATCGGGGACTTTCCCTGTGCAAACTCTTGTTAAACACAGTGACATCAGACGAAAGGGAACGGCCAGAGGAAATCAACCCCCTTCCGAGCCTCCGCTCACCACTTTTACTAAGTAACAATGTAACAATACTTCTAGGTGCCAGATTTGGGTGTCACTCACGTATCAGCCCTTAAACATGTCACTGCCGTTAGTACACTTTGCTCTGCGGGGTCTCCCAGTGGGTCACCGTTACAGGGCGGCTGTGGGTCACTGGGCCATTAAATAGAAGAAGAGCAAAACAGCGCACTGCCAGGGAGCCAGGTGGTGTAAATAAAAAGGTCTATTTATTCAGTATTTACTTCACAAAAAACATACCCCCCAGGGGGAGAAAACAGTACCTCCTACGCGTTTCGGACCATGGGGAGACAGGGGCAGGCAGGAGGGTGAGACAGGGGCAGGCAGGAGGGCGGGACAGGGGCAGGCAGGAGGGTGAGACAGGGGCAGGCAGGAGGGTGAGACAGGGGCAGGCAGGAGGGTGAGACAGGGGCAGGCAGGAGGGTGAGACAGGGGCAGGCAGGAGGGTGAGACAGGGGCAGGCAGGAGGGTGTGGGCTGGGGGGGCTGCTGAAATGGAATGGGCTGGGGGGGCTGCTGACATGGGGGAGCTGCTGACATGGAATGGGCTTGGGGGGGGGCTGCTGACATGGGGGAGCTGCTGACATGGGGCTGCTGCAATGGGCTGGGGGGGCTGCTGATATGGGCTGGGGGGGCTGCTGATATGGGCTGTGGGGGGCTGCTGATATGGGGTGGGCTGCTGAAATAGATTGGGCTGTGGGGGGCTGCTGATATGGGCTGTGGGGGGCTGCTGATATGGGCTGTGGGGGGCTGCTGAAATGGGCTGTGGGGGGCTGCTGAAATGGGCTGTGGGGGCTGCTGAATTGGGCTGTGGGCTGTTTTCCTTGTGAGGGGGGAGAGTGATGTGAGGTGCAGGGGGGGGGGGTCCGGAGGGGAGGGGGGGGAGAGTGATGTGAGGTGCAGGAGGGTGGGATGTGTGGGGTGTGCAAGTGGTATTGTGTGTTTGATGTGGAGATGGAGTATTATGTGTATGGGTGAGGGGGAAAGATGGGGGTATGAGAGATCGATGGGGAGTCTCGCAAAGGTTGATGATGGGTTTTGGGGGAGATATGAGGAGGATGATGATGAATGGTGCTGGGGGAGATATATGAGGATGATGATGAGAGGTGCTGGAGGAGAGATGATGATGATTTTACCCGTGCGGCCCAAATCTTTTTTTCCTTGGAGCAGTTCGGCCCTTCTCACTGTACAAGTTGTGCAGGCCTGCATTAACCCGTTATGTTGCACGCAAGAAATACATTCCCTCCTGATCCCAGTAAAGACCACCCGATTCTGCTTGTATGTCCTGCCCCTGTATACGTCTCCTTTCTTGTTACACATGTATAGTGTCCGTGTTCCAGGTTTGTAACCTCGGCATCCTCTTTGACCAGAGTCTCGGCATGCGAGCCCGAGGGGCCTCAGTTGTTAAGTCTGTTTCTTTTTATCTGCGGCTGCTTCGGAGCTTGCATCCACTCCTGTCATCTATGGACCTGCAGTCACTGGTCCATGCCTTTGTGTCTATGTGGTAGGACTATGGGAATGCCTTATACGCGAGACTGCCGGTGTGCCTGCTGCGAAGGCGCCAGCCTGTGCAGAACGCTGCAGCTGGGATGCCGAGACGTGTCTCTCGCTTTGAGCATATCACTCCCATCTTACGCGATCTGCACTGGCACCCGGTCATCATCCAGGTTCGGTTCGGCCGTAATGGCCGTTCCATCCTTGCAAAGTCAAGGGCCTGGCTATCTGCTGTCTCATTTGAAGCCGCAGAGGGAGACTGGCTATGATCTCGGTCCTCAGAGGGCTCCGCCTCTCCGTGCTAAGGGTACTGCCCCCTACGCTGGATGGGCGGGTCTTATTGTGCAGCGTCAGAGGCCTGGAACTCGCTACCGCCAGAGCTCAGGTGTATATCTACTTCACCCCGGTCTCGGGCTTGTGTAACACTTACCTCTTCCGCCTGGCTCTCCCGGTGTAACAAATCAATTGTATATCATTTTAATTTGTTTAGCTGTAAAGTATTACAATGCCCCCTTAAGGGGAGGGTGATGATGATGGTGGTGATGATATTAGTGATGATATTGATATTGATTATATTGATGATGATGATGATGATGATGTTAGTTTTGATATTGATATTGATTATATTGATGATGATGATGATGATGATGTTAGTGATGATATTGATATTGATTATATTGATGATGATGATATATAGTGGTGATGATATGATGATTATGATGATGATGGTGATAATTAGTGATGATATTGATATTGATTATTATTATTATATTGAGTGATGATTGATGATGATGTTAGGAGCTATAATGATATGATGATGATGATGATAGGATGTGATATGATGATATGATTTGATGATGATGATGACTGTATCTGCCATCAGTCAGGTTATTAATAAATCTTAGTAATGAGGTGTGCAGCTGGCAGGCACATGATAACCCAACCTCTGAACTCTCACTGACCCTGGGCATTACCTGTGTTGCTGACCTTGGCGTGGTGCGGGCTGGGATGGTGGTGTTTCTCTGGCGTGTTGTGCGGGTTGCAGTCT
Source organism: Ascaphus truei (assembly GCA_036426205.1). Classification (NCBI taxonomy): domain Eukaryota; kingdom Metazoa; phylum Chordata; class Amphibia; order Anura; family Ascaphidae; genus Ascaphus; species Ascaphus truei. The sequence continues at coordinate 153,791 of WSYH01000773.1, read as the reverse complement.
CGCTGCTGGGGGGCAAGGTGTTGCTGAACTTGTCTGGCTGCCAGGGGGGCGTTCTCACGGACATGTCAGGGGGGCAATAAGTCCATCACCAGGCGCCTCACCCAGGCAGGTACGGAGCTGCGAGCGTGGTCCCACGGTGCAGGGATGTGGGGGATTATCCCGTCTCCAGCGAGGTGAGCACCAGTATGGGCCAGGCACACCGAGAAGTAAATACCTAACAAATAGCCATGTGTCCCAGGACAGAAGCCTCAAGGAGGGACAGCTGGTGTGTCAGTGACTGGTTATATCAGTTATAGCAGTGAAAGACAGCTTGATGGTCCCAGTGACAGATGCGTGTGTTACCATGACAGATAGCCCTCAAGGAGGGGACAGTGTGTTCAGTGACTGGTTTATATCAGTTTATAGCAGTGACAGATAGCTGTGGTGTCCAGTGACAGACGTGTGGTCCCAGTGACAGATAGCGTGTGTTACCATGACAGATAGCCACAAGGAGGGACAATGTGTGTCAGTGACTGGTTATATCAGTTATATTAGTGACAGAAGCTAGGTGTCAGTGACAGATAGCTTGTGCTCAGTGGATGGTTTAATCAGGGACAGATCGTGGGTCCCAGGGAGATAGAGTGTTGTTCAGGCTGGTTTTATATCAGTGACAGAATAGGTATGTCCCAGTGACAGATAGCTGTGTGTGTGATTGGCAGTATCTGACCTATGGGGGGAGGTGGGTCCCCGCTTGGGCAGTGCTGGGCAGCAGGTCGTTCATGATGAAGAGAAAGACGCCTGTACCCAGGAGCAGGGTCATTGAGGAGGCGCGGTCTGTGCTATGCGGGGGCAGGAAGAAGCTCAGGATGTCAATTCAGCACAGGAAGGCGCTGGGATCAGCAGTTCACCCGTACAGGATCGCGACGTCTGATCACCACTGGGGGGGCGTGGGGAACGGGGGGGCAGGGTGGGGAAGGGGGGGAAGGGAGGGGAGGGGGAGGAGGCGGGGGAACGGGAGGGCGAGCGGGGAGGGTGAGCGGAGGGCAGGAGAGGGGAGGGGGGGGCGGGGAAGGAAGGGGAGAGGCTGGGGGGAGGGACCCGGGGGAGGGGTGGGGGGAAGGAGGGAGAGGGCAGGGAGGGCGAGGAGGGCGGGGAGGGGGGGAGGGAGGGAGGGGAGAGGGTGAGGGAGGGAGAAGGGGGGGCAGGGGGGGGGGGGAAGGAGGGGAGGAGGGCGGAGGGGGCAGGGAGGGGAAGGGGGGGGGCAGGGAGGGGAACGGTGGGGGGCAGGGAGGGAACGGAGGGGAGGAGGGGAGCGGGAGGGGCCGAGGGGCAGGAGGGAGCGGGGGGGCAGGGAGGGGAGCAGGGGGGGCGGGGAGGGGGGAGGGGGAGCGGGGGGCAGGAGGGGAGAGGAGGGGCAGGGAGGGAGGAGGGGGTGGGCAGGAGGGGAACGGGGGGGCAAGAAGGGGAAGCAGAGTGGGACGGGGGGCAGGGAGGGTTGCAGAGGGGAATGGGGGGGAGGGGGCAGGGAGGGGAGTGGAAGGTAAGAGGGGAGGGGAGGGGCGGGTGAGGGGGTGGAGGGGTAGTGAGGGGGCACAATATCGGTTTACAATATTGTATAATATCGATATATTGTGATATAGATACATTATAAAATGTTACATTGTAAAGTGATATTATGTACACATTTCTTGTATGCTAAATAGCGCGGCGGGCTCGCTTCCCCCTTCTCTTTTTCCCCCCCCCTCAATCTGTCTCTCCCTCACTCTCCATGTCTCTATATCTCTCCCCATCATATCTCCACCGTGTCTTCCCTCTCTCTCTTCCGTTCTCTCCAGGTGTGTCACTCCCTTTCTCTCTCTCCTCTCTCCTACTCTCGCTCTATCCGTTGTGTCCCCTCTCTCCCTTTCTCTCCTCTCCTCTCCTTCTTCTCACCCAGAATGTGATTATGTCCCACTCATCGATTGCCGAACTTTAGATAGGGTGTGACCTCGATCTTTAGCAAGCTCCCATTCCACGTGGTCGCCAGATATTATCAACGAGTCTCAGAATATGACCCAGGACGCAAGCCCAAAACGCACGTCCCGCACTGTGACACGGGGACACGGGAAACGCGGTCAGGTCAAGTTCCATGTATATACTAACCACCACACGCATGTCCCATCACGTGACACGGGGACACGCCAGGTACAAACTCTGCCATATAACTAACACACGCATGTCCCTCACGTGACACGGGGACATGGGGACACGTCAGGTAAAAGTCTGCCGTATATACACCCACACGCACCTCCCTCACTGTGACATGGGGACACGGGACAGCCAGGTACAAGTCTGCCTGGTATAAACTAACCCAAACGCATGTCCATCACTGTGACACGCGGACACGCCAGGTACAACTTGCTGCCTGTATATACTAATCACACGAACCCTCACTCCTGTGAATGGGACACACCAGGTACAAGTATGCCTGTATATACTAACCAACCAAGCACGTCGCACTGTGACACGGGGACATGGGACACGCCAGGGTACAAGTCTGCCTGTATATACTAACCACACACGCACGTCCGCACTGTGACACGGGGACATGGGGACAAGTAGGTACAAGTCTGACCTGGATATAATAACCCACAACGCACCTCCATTACTGTGACATGGGGACACGGGGACACGCAGGTACAAGTCTGCCTGTATATACTAACCCACACGCATGTCCCTCACTGTGACAACGGACACGCCAGGTACAATCTGAGCATGTTATACTAACCCACACGCATGTCCCTCACGTGACATGGGGACACGGGACATGCCAGGTACAAGTCTTGCCTGTATTACTAACCACAAGCAGTTGTCCCTCAATGTGACACGGGGACAACGCAAGCCTACAACTCTGCCTGTATATTACTAACCCAACACGCACCTCCCTCACTGTGATACATTGGGAAACACCAGGTCCAACGTTCGCGGTATATACTAAAGCCACACGCATGTCCCTCACTGTGACATAGGAACGCCAGGTACAACTCGCCTGTATTACTAACCAACCAGCCCAACGGAGACGCTCAGGCAGTGAGTGATTAACCCCACACGGCCCAATAAGGTTGCGGACATGCCGCCGGTACAACCGTCGTGTAACTTCAACCACAACGAACGTTCCCACACGTGACATGGGACCGAATTGGACAACCAAGCACGTCCACCACTGGTACCAGCAGTAATCGGCCTGTATATACAACCCCCAAACGCAGTCCCTCACTGTTGAACAGGGACAGGCAGAGGTACAATCTGCTGATGTCTATATACAACAACGCATGTCCCTCACTGTGAATCATGGGAACGCAAGGTAAACTCTCCGTATGATATACAAACCCACACGCAGTCCCTCCGACTGTGACAGGGGAAACGCCAGGTACAATCTGCTATCTATACTACCCACACGAGTCCCACACTGTGGGACACAGGACCCGCCAGGTTCAACTCCGCCTGATATCACAGCTAGACGCGACATCGGTCACCACATGCGCCGGTCACTGCATGAATCTGCAAAGGAGATGCGTAAAGGGACACCGGGGGCATGCGTAGACAGCGGAGTGAGCGTAGGAGCACGGAACGGCGGGATAGATAGTGAGGCAGCGCAGTAACTCTGACTCCTGTAGAGTCTGTGCGAGTAGAAAGTTAAGGAGGGGAGACGACGAACGCAGGTTCGGAGTCGGAGCGCCAAGGTGTTAAAAGACAGCCACATTCCCGAGATGTGCGATCACCACGGCAGTTAAAGGACAGTGTGAGAGCGGAAAACAGCACACATGTAAGCAGTGGCACACAGTATCACATTACATGCCGGGAGGTTAGAGCCACTTGACTGGACGGCACATACACACAATTGTACGATGGACACAAAATACCGCCAATTAACATTGGATAAAACATTACACGATTGGACACTATACACACACTATACCATGGACACACACACATTTGATAGTAACACATGTACATGGATACCACACATACAAGGGACGACATTACACACTATACATGATTACACATAGGACACCTACACACGACAACAGATACACACGACGAGCAGACGCGGAGACTAGCCGTCAACAATAGTAAAGAAGGAGGGAGCGACACAAACGCAGTACACGAACGCACACATTATTGTAGTAAACGGGGGTAGGAGGACGGCTTTCTGGGGACTTGAGTTGGGACGCTCGAGGGGAGCCAGAAGGAGATCACAACTGGTACTGGGAACGAGATATACACACATTACACAGACACACATATACACACATTACACGACGCAAATATACACACATACCAGACACCACAGATAAACACAGGACAGGACGAAGAGAGAGGAGAGTAAGGGCCGGAGAACAAGTTGGGAGACATGCGGCGGTGAAAGCAGGCGGGCCGAGAAAAAGAGAAGGGAGCGAGGGGAAAAGGAGTCAGGGAGAAAGGATGAGCGGAAGGGGCCAGAGACAATGAGTGGAGGAAGGGGCCGAAAAAGAAACAGAGAAGCGGGATAGAAAATAGGAGAACAGGAGAGGAGGTAGGGGGGGGAAGAAGGGTCATAAGGAGAGAGGGACGCCTCCAGAGGGGCGGAAGAGATAAGTGGGGTGTGGGTTGAAAGGGTGACAAAGGTACAAGCGGTAAAGTGAAGGGCCCACTGCAGACATATAACATACTTACAGGGACACATTATACACACATTACATGGCACCTACACAATACAGGACACATATACCACACTTTAAAGGGACACACATTACATGGACACCATATCAACACATACAAGGGACACATATACACGGAAAACAATATACTATTCCCGGAAACACATATACAATAACATGGGTATCGATTGAGCATGGCAGACGATAGCACATTAGAAAAGTGAGAAGAATCAGCACGAGGCTCAATCGAGACTTGGGGAGGGGCATTGACAAAAGTGAAACGACAGAAGGAGAATATGATGGCCTAAAAGAAGAGATGGGATCGTGGATGGGGTTTGAGGACCCGGATGAAAGGCTAGAGAACGGGGGAGGTGAGGCACTGCGGGAAGGAGAGAGGAGAACAAACAGACGCTAATAGTCGAGCGGGGGGCGAGTGGGAAGGAGCCAGACGGCCACTGTGTCAGAGGTAACGAGGGAAAGCATAAGTGCTGATCGAAATCCCCTGGACTTGTAGCGCCGTGAGGCAGCGCGAGACTCAAGACGAAAAGGGAAATGAAAACACAGCCGGGGAGAAGACGAATGGAGAGAATGGTCGGCAGGAGGTGAGTACAGGAAGACACACCGTGCCGGAAGCGAGGTCAGAAGACGAATAGATCATAACCCGCCTAGGTTTGACAGCAAGGTGGACACAACGAATTACCACAAATACTAGTAAGGTATGGTAAGGTACAGCCCAGATACACACCTTACGGGGGGTGACACGGATTGGTGGTAGACCAAACAGTAACCACATAATATGGCAATACTATAAATTAGACATGGGGACCACAAGCAGCCAAATAAACAGCTAGGAGACATGGTAGAATCGGTTTGCACCCCGCGCAAGATATCATAACGACACACATAGACAAAGCCATTCCGTATTGGACAAGTACACGGGACACAGATATTGGCACAGAGCAGCACACATTACACAAAAAATTCATAGGTCCAACACATATAGACAAAGACAACACGCATAAGTTATACGGATGGGACAACGAGAGAGCAATATAGAGGTACGCGACATTGAAGCACAGGACAGCAATACACACAATAAAATGCACACAACGAGAAGCGAGGCTGGACATTAGACTCTACGTGCGAGTAAGATCGATCTGAGTGGTTTCTGGCGCCATGGCTTAAGCGGGTCGCACAAGGCGTTTCTGGAAGAGTAGTGGAGGGGGGTGGATCGGTTCATGAGGAAGGGAACCTGACACGGGTACCTGGTGATCGGAGCCGCCATGAAACACCAGTAGGATGGCAGCCTAAGGGTTAGGAAGTGCTTGGTTGTATACGCGCTGCCGACACGGCGGAAGAGGAGCCGATTGGACGGAGACGCAGGACTCGTGCGTAGAACTAAGAAGGCGAGGCGCAGGTCGGGCCTGGAAGAAAAAAAGTGACGGAGGGAGGGGGACGGCGAGGGAGATGAGAAAGGGATGATTAGGGGAGAAGATGAAGAACGCAGCGGAGAGGCGAAAGGGTGATACAGCAGAGAGGAGAGGGGGCGATCGAAGGAGTGGAGGATTTGAAGAGGAAGCATCACAGGGCGAGAAAGAGAGTGGGAGGAGTGGTCGCAACACAGACAAGAACGGGCCCAGAGAGGTGGCGAAGAGGGAACGAAGATAGGCTTGTAGAGAAGCCGTGACAGGACCCAGGGCGAGGAATAGCTGAGACGACGATCAGGAGAGGAGGAAAGGAGCGTAAGGGAGTGATCTAGCTCAGAAGAGAGTGGGGATAAGTACCGAGGGAGATGGACGGTGAAAGCTAGGACGAGATGAAGGTGTGAAAAGGTGAGGGACAGGGAAGATGGTAATACAGGTATGAGCCGTGAACCGTGGCATTACAAGGGTGGTCAGAAGAGTGATCTCCGAGCCAGAGTGCAGGACGTTGACTAGCATGTTAAGGACCGGGATAATAACCAAACGGGTAACGAGCGCGTGGTGAAGTCGCTGCTTAATGTTCACCGTACATGGAATCGAGTATAGTAGTAAACATCTATGGTGAGGTGCTATCAGGAAAGTATTATTCAAAATACGGAAAGTGCGGAGAGGATAGGATCCGGAGGGAGGGGAAGCCATGTGATGGTGGGCCTTACGGTATGAAGGGGGGAAGGTGCGGCCTCAGGGACCGACTCGCAGGGCTTGGTAGGGGGGAGCCGCCAGCTCAGGACAGGTGCCTGGGTACTCAGGGGCGGGCGGGCCGGACAACTGGGAGGCCAGGAAAGGACCCGGTAGGTCACACCTAAGTGACCCTGTAGACAAGTAACTCTGTGGTACGGTGTGGGCCCGTGGCACTTGTATGAAACTTGTTGGTACCTATGTGACTCTGTAGTACAAGAATAACTCTGTGTGGACACGTGGCAGTGTGGCCCCGTGTTACGTGTATTGTCCGGGCACCTGTGTGGCCCGTGGCACCTGTGTGGACCCGTGGAGCCTGTGGTAACTGTGTGCATGTAGGACCGAAGGGTGAAGGAGCAGTTCGAACGTCGAACGGAAAGTGAATATTCCCGAGTTAAGGAGTGACGACACGCAACATTCGATCGTAGCGCACGGTCGTGTGATTGACTACACGTAGGCGTGCCGATGAGTGAGACTACCATCTATACTGCGGGGAGAGAGACATAGAGCACATACCAAGTATGACTACACAGAGTCTAAAGTTCTGCACAGATAGCGAAGACTGATCATATCCCACGTTCATATTCGTTGGATACTCCGTAATTGGAGGTAGGGCAGCCAAATATAAGTAGGTTATCAATATTATGTGTGTTTTATTTCTATACATATATACAGTATATACCAGGGGTGGGGCAACTGCAGTCCTCAAGGGCCACAAACAGGTCAGGTTTCAGGATATCTTTTTCTGCTTCGCAAGTGGTTGAAGTCGAAGACTGAGCCACTGATTGAGCCAACTGTGCTGAAGCAGGGAAGATCCAGAAAACCTGGTATGTTGGTTAGGAGTGAGGACTGAGTTTGAGACCCCTGATAACCAGAAACCACAAGTATATATTTCCTGGTCCCTGGCGGGCCTGGGGGGGGGGGGGGGGGGGGGTAGGGTAGTAGTAAAACGGGTGTGCTGGTGAGAGCACGTCCAGGCAACAGTGTGTGAGAGAAGCCCCCCTCCACCTGCCCCGGGGCGCCCCCTGCAATCAGCGTAGTAGATAGATAGTATAAGTGTGATGGTATAGGTGGAGTATACACTGCTTGTTTTTATTTACTTGTCATGTTTCTTCTAAATAAAAAAATAATGCATTTTTGAAAAACTATTCCCTTTGTGTTTTATAATATCCCCTACATACATGACAACATGTACACCACACACGTGTTGTAATATGCATGTTAATGATCTGTAAGCCCGTGACGTTGAACAGGACGAGCCTCACGTACAACTCATAGAGGATAATGTCCGGTTTGGTCCACAGATATTCTCCACGGGCAGCGAGATCTCTCACAGCATCGCAATCCGCCGGGGGCCACGTCAGGAACTCGTGCTGCCAAAAAATGAGAGCAAGCGTACATAACCCCTCCTGGCCGGGGAAGGACTTCTACATAGAGGGCCATCTTAGGGCCAGGGCCTCCTTTGCCTTCTGTGTTCATTTACCTGTCACACTTTTCATGTTTGTAATAGTAAATTATCACCTCCTATGTAAGTTATAAAGCGCTGTGTATACTGCAGTGCTTGATAACACACAGACAGACCGACAGACAGACGACAGCTTACATACCGACAGAGAGACAGACATGCATAAACATACAGACATCATACAGGACATGGAACATACAGACATACAGACTATGCATACATACACAGACATGCATACATACATACAGACATGCATACTACATACAGAACATGAATACAGACTGACAGAACATACATACAGTACAGACAGACATGCATACACACAGACATACAGACATACTACATACATACCACCGAGAGACAAATGCATCATACAAATACGATACAGGATTACGACTGCATACAGACTAGAGAATGAAATACAGACAGACAGACATGCATTGCATACAACATAATCATACAGAAAGAGATATAGACATTGATACATACATACATACAGAATGCAGATCATACATACATACAGACAGAGATACCGACATGCATACATACATACATACATCACACAGCAGAGACGGGGACAAGTCTACATACAATACATACAGACATGCATACATACAGACATACATACAGACATACATACATACAGACAGACAGACAGGCATGCATACATACATACCTACAGACATACAGACATACAGACATGCATACATACATACAGAGATACAGACATGCATACATACATACAGACATACAGACATGCATACATACATACAGACAGACGATACCAGTACATGAAATACAACATATCAGACATGCATAATGACAGACAGATAACATACAACGATAGCTATACAGGATAGACATACAGACAGACATACAGACATACATAACATACAGAATACACGATGCATACAATATCAACATACATACATACAGAAAGCATACATACGACATGCATAGAAACATACAGACGACATACGACATGCATACAACATACAGAACGATACAGACAGATACATAGAACAACAAATTACGACAGCATTAGATACATACAGACATGACATATACAGAAAGCATCATACATACATACATACAGATGCATACAGCATGAACAACATACAGATAGATATGCATACATACATACATACAGACATGCATACATACATACAGACATGCATAGATACATACAGACAGACATGCATACATACATACAGACAGAGATACAGACAGAGATACAGACATACAGACATGCATACATACATACATACAGACAGACATCATACAGACAGGATACTAAAGAATAACATATGACCAGGATACATACAAACAAACAAACGGACAGAGAGATACAGCAGACAGAATAGATACACGACGACCGAGACACATACATGTGCCGGGTAGGAGGACGCAGCAGGGGGGTGCCAGCCTGGATTTCTCTGCGATAAAAATCGACACGGGTAGGTACATAAGGTAGGGCATAAAGCGAGGCAGAATACGACCCTAAGACACACCCCCCAGGCCATGAGACTGCAGACACTCGAGGGTTTTTTTTAAACGGGGCAATTTTCGACACCACCAAACACGCATTCATTCTGACAGATTCTCATTAGAAATAGTCATTTAATTGTAGGAATAGTACGAGAGGAAGAGACTGAGAATGTAATGTGGTCAAGGTCGGGAAACCCAGGAAGCAGAGAACGATGCACAGGAGTGTGTGAGAACGATGCGCGGGAATGTGTGAGACCGATGCACGGGAGTGTGTGAGAACGATGCACAGGAGTGTGTGAGATGCACAGGAGTGTGAAAGAATGTATGGGAGTGTGGAGATGCAAGGAGTGTGATGAGATGCAAATGATGTGAGATGTACAGGAGTGGAAAGAATGAGCGGAAGGGGAGTGAGGAGTGTGAGAGACGCCAAGGAGTTGTGGAAAGGAACGCACAGGAGGTGTGGAGAAGACGAACAGGAGTGTGTGAGAACGATGCAAGGATGATGATGAAAGATGATTGCGGAGAGTGTGAGATGGCACAATGGGTGAGAGATCCACGAGGTGGAGAACGACGCACCGAGATGTGTGTGAGAAAGACGCACAGGAGGGTGTGTGAGAACGACGCACAGGGGGTGAGACGATGCACAGAGTGTGAAAGAATGATGCGAGATGGGAATGCACAGGAGTGTGTGAGACGATGCACAGGGGTTGTGGGAGAACGATGCACAGGAGTGTGTGAGAACGAATGCAAGGAGTGAGAGGTGCAGTAAAACAGATCCACATATGCGAAGCCAAAGAAAGTTGTGAGAATCGATCTTTCGTTCTAAAGACAGAAGGAAAGTTATAAATATGTTATTTTTCGCCTCTCTAGTGAGAGGGTTCAACGGGGGGGGGGGGACTGTTACAGAGTAGGTGAGGTTAAAAAAAGACATCAAGTTCAACCTATGCTAAATTTAGACGACAGATACTTTATCCTATATCCGTACATACAGTATATTGATCCGAGGAAGGCAAACAATAATCCCAGTTGAAATATCCTCTAATGATTACTCATAAAAGGGAAAAAAGAAAAAATTGGCAATCGGATTACTCCCTGGATTAAACATTCTTCCCACGTTTACTATTTGGTTATCACCTGCTATGTATCCTTCCTTCTAAAAGATGTCCAACCTTTTTTTTTTAACATATCCATGAATCGCATCCACAGTCTCCATGGGTAAGTGAATTCCACTTGTAACTGCCCTTACTGTAAGAACCCTTCCTTTGTTGTTGCTGATGAAATCTCCTTCTCCAACCGGATGGATGACACTGTGTGGTTGTTTGTACTGCCCATGGATGAAAGTTATCTTGAAAGCAACTGTATGTCCCCGAATATATTTGTATAGCATATCAATCTTAGACGCCTCTTTTTTTAATGGAAACACATCTAATTTAGTTAGCGCTGTATCCCTCAACCAGTTTTTACCAGGACAATATTTTTACCGATACCAATTGCTTTATTTTGTACACTAACCTCGTGTGGAAACCGTATCAAAGCCTTGGCAAATCTAAGTACACCACATCAGCTGCTTACCCTCTAAAATTCCTACTAACTTCCAAAAAAATAGTAAGGGTAGTTTGGAATTACCTATCCCTCATAAATCCATGCGGACTATTACTGTACTAAAATTGTGTATCCATAGGTATTCCTAATATTATCACTTAACGAGAAGTAGCTTCCCAAATATTATGTAGGCTTACAGGCCTGTAATTCCCCAGTTGTGATCTAGCTCCTTGAAATCTGGGTACCACATATGCTTACTGAGCATATATGCTCAGTAAATGGTTGTCCTTGAATATTAAACATACAGACGACTGACTAGAGAACTTGGCACTTAATAACCTGGGTGCATCGGCCAGGCGCTTTTTTTACTCCTTTCAAAAACGCCATTACCCGTTTTTGTGTTAACCAAGTGTTAAGTTTGAGGTTGTGGCGTCCTCTATGTATATTCTCCTTTGAATATACAGAGGCAAAAATTGTGATCCTCTACTTTCCCCCTATCCCAATAACTTTGTCAGTGGTGCAACGTGTACCACGAACCACACCAGGTCACCTCCCCCCCCCAATAAATATTTCTACCCGATCCGCAATCAATCTATTGGGACTGGCCTGCCTCGTCCCATGCTAGCTGTTACCCAGCTACCGACCTCTCTGGCCCTCACTCACCGCCCACTCTGCACCACCAGTCCCAGCCAGGGACCTGCTCAGTGAGAGCGTAAGATCCTTGTCCCTCAATGTGCAAGTTGTCTTGTCAGATCAGAAATCTGAGACTCCATTGAGGTGTACCCGGGAATGGAAGCTCTGTGACAAATATACACTGAGGGGTATTCTCAATCCTGAGAAACCAGGGGGGTGGGGACGGACATGACAGCGACCTCTCAATATCCCAGGCAAGTATGTTTCGAATTACACACTAAGAAAGCCCTTCACCCTGAAAGTGTAGTGGGGTGCACGGAGCAGAGTCTGGCAGAGGGGGAGAATCTAAATACATCTGGGTCTGACAGGAGAATATAGTTCTCACCACTCCCATCACGCGTATAGGTGAACGAGATGTTCACGCTGGTCGGCGCGCTGTAATTCAGCGTCGGGCGGAACGGTTTTTGGCGAAGACCTCCTGCAGGGACTCGAATGAGGGTCGTCGTCGGAGCCCGTACACAGCAATTCAGAGCCCCCTGCGGGGACTGTACAGCGGGAAAGGAAGGTTTGTAAACCGTAAAACCTTCATATGCACAGAAATGCACCAGAATACGAGCGGTGAGCAATTGTTGCATGGCAGAGTGAGGGGGTAATCTCTTGCATATGACGCAGCCACTTCAAACAGTGCACGCGTCTTACAAAGTGTCACAGGGTGTCTGGGGACGACATGGGAAGGGTACAGGGGGCGCAGGAACAGATGCTGGTGCTAAGTCGTGTCACATCGCTGGTATGTCATGTTCCCATGTCATGTATCACATAGGAGTGTCATGTCATTCCCATGTATGTGTCAAATACTGGAGTGTCATGTTATTCCATGTCATGTGTACATCATGGCTTCATGTCATCCCATGTAGTGTCAATCGTGGTATGTCATGTCTTCCCATGTCATGTTACACGACTGGATGTCATGTCATTCCCGCAGGTTGTCAATCACTGGAGAGTTGTCATGTCATTTCCATTTCATGTCACATCGCTCTGTATGTCATGTAATTCCCATGTCATGTGCACATACTGGGTTTCATTGTCCATGTCCCATGCGTGTATGTAATTTCCATCCATGTGTACATCGCATGGTGTCCCATCATTCCCATGTCATGTGTCACATCGGAGCTGTATGTAATTCCATGTCATGTGTCAAACATCGCTGATGTAATGTAAATCATGTCATGTGTCACACGCGATTCATGTTAATTCCCATGTCAGTCATGTACTTTCATGTCATGGGTACATCGCTGGTTGTCCATCATCCCATGTCATGTGTCACATCGATGGATCTGCCATGTAATTCCATGTCATGTGTCACATCGCTTGTGTATGTCATGTAATTCCCATGTCAAGGTCATGTAATTCCATGTCATGTGTCACATCGCTGGTGTCCATCATTTCCCATGTCATGTGTCACATCGCTGGGTAATGATTGAATTCCCATGTCGTGTCACATCGGTTTATGTCATGTAATTCCCATGTCATGTGTCACATCGTGTAGTATGTCATTATCCCATGTATGTGTCACATCGCTGTGGCTGTCATGTAGTATTCACCATGTAGTGTCACATCGTCTGGTATGTCATGATCTTCCCATGGCCATGTGTCACATCGCTGGTATGTCATGTAATGTCCCATGTCAGTGTGCACATCGTGGTAGTCATGTAATTTCCATGTCATTGTCCATCATCGTGGTATGCATGTAATCCCATGTCAATGGTGTCACATCGCTGGTATGATGTAATTCCAACTGTCATGTGTCACATCGCTGGTATGTCATGTAATTCCCATGTCATGTGTCACATCGCTGGTGTGTCACATCATTTTCATGTCATGTGTCCCGTGGAGCATCACAAGAAAGCAAGTGTGTCTTACCGGAAACAAAAAGTCCCAATGATTCACACAGAGAGGGAGCTCCCGGGTCGTTGGGGTGGGTAACAGCCACGAATCCTTCCCATCAGGTAAGTCGTCTCTGGGGGCGTCTCTGGGGTCCTCCCTCAAATTCTGCCCTTTCTGTCTGTGTCTCTTTCTCCAGAGTCTCTCTGTCTGCTATCGTTCTCCAAGTCTCTATGTCTGTCGTCTCCAGTCTCTCAGTGTCCTTCTCCAGTCCTCTGTCTGTTCGTTCTCCCGAAGCTCTCATCGTCTCTTTCTCCCAAGGTCTCTCATCGTCTCGTTCTCCAGATGTCTAGTTCTCGTGTCTCCCAGAGTCTTCTATCTGTCTCTTCTCCCGAGTCTCTGGTATCTTTCTCCAGGGTTCTGTCTGCTGCCCAGTTCTACAGAGTCTCTCTGTTGTCTCTTTTCCCAGAGTCTCTATATGTCTCGTTCTCCCAGAGTCTCTTCATTGTCTCGTTCTCCCAGAGTCTATCTGCGTCTATCTCAGAAGTCTGTCTTCACAGTCTCTCTCTCCCAGGTTCTCTCTGTCTGTCCGTCTGCCAGAGTCTCGTATATCTTTCTCAGAGTCTTCTGGTGCTGTCTCGTTCGGCAGAGTCTTTTTGTAATATCGTTCTCCCAGAGTCTCTCTCTTCTCCCAGAGTTCTCTGTCTGTCTCGTTCTCCCAGAGGTTTGTGTTGTTCGTTCTTCCCAGAGTCTATCTGGCTCTTTATCTCAGAGGCTGTCTGTCACCAGTCTCTCCCCAGGTCTTCTGTCTGTCTGTCTGCCAAGGTCCGCTATATCTCTTTCTCCCGAGTTCTCTGTCTGTCTCGTTCTGGCCAGAGTTTTTGTATTGTCTCGTTCTCCCAGTCTCTTCTTCTTCCCAGAGTCTCCTCTCTCTGTCTGTCTCGTTTCTTCTCCCAAGCTTTTTTAGTAAGGTCTATCTGCGTCTTTATTCAGAGTCTGTCTGTCACAGTCTCTCTCTCCCAGGGTCTCACTGTCTGTCTGTCTGCCAGCATCTCTATGTCTCTTTCTCCCAGAGTCTCTCTGTCTGTCTCGTTCTCCCAGAGTATTTTTGTATGTCTCGTTCTCCCAGAGTCTATCTGCGTCTTTATCTCAGAGTCTGTCTGTCACAGTCTCTCTCTCCCAGGGTCTCTCTGTCTGTCTGTCTGCCAGAGTCTCACTATATCTCTTTCTCCCAGAGTCTCTCTGTCTGTCTCGTTCTGCCAGAGTCTTTTTGTATGTCTCGTTCTCCCAGAGTCTTTCTCTTTCTCCCAGAGTCTCTCTGTCTGTCTCGTTCTCCCAGAGTCTTTTTGTATGTCTCGTTCTCCCAGAGTCTATCTGCGTCTATATCTCAGAGTCTGTCTGTCACAGTCTCTCTCTCCCAGGGTCTCACTGTCTGTCTGTCTGCCAGCATCTCTATGTCTCTTTCTCCCAGAGTCTCTCTATGTCTCTTTCTCCTACAGTCTTCCTATCTGTCTTGCTGTTAATGATCCAATTTACTGTCTCGCATTCTGTATCTCAGCCCCTGTATGTATTCCCTGGATCTCTCTATTTGTGGTGTCTCAATGTTATACACACACCTCTGCCTTCTCTCTCTCTCTCTCTCTCTCTCTCTCTCTCTCTCTCTCTCTCTCTCTCTCTCTCTCTCTATGTATCCATCTATTGTCCTCCTGTCCCATACTATACTGCTACCTCTCTGTCCCTTTCTCACTGCCTATGTACATATATGTACTACTAATATATATATATATATATATATCTGCTGACCCAAAGTGTGACCCTCCCACACCTCACACCTGTGAGCTCCTTTCCCCTGGGACAGCTCCAGATAATGTGTCACTTAATGCTCTCAGGACCCATTACCAGTGAGAGAAAAGGGGCCACTTCCATTTGCACGCGTTGTTTAATTAACCCCGTCAGCCCTACACGCGCAGGACTGTCGCATCGCTGCCATTTTAGCGCCGGACGATGTATTTCGGTACTTTCCGAAGTCAGGAAGCTCTGGGGCCACGTTAGGGAGAGAACGATTACACAAAAACGGAATCATCGGCAAACACATCATTCAAATGTAAAACGTTACAAAGTTACCTTACAGCGGGGGTCTCAGACTCCGCCCGCAAGCGTCACCAACAGGACAGCTTTTATGGATATCCCTGCTTCAGCACAGGTGGCTCAATCACTGGATCAGTTGAAGACTGCACCACCTGTGCTGAAGCAGGGATATCCATAAAACCTGGCCTGTTGGTGGCCCTTGAGGACTGAATGTGAGACTCCTGGCTTGATGGCGGTGCCGGAGCACCAAGCCTCGCGCTTACAGAGGCCCTGCGCGCTTCACCACAACAGTTAAACTGATTACCGGGGAGGGCGCAGGGGGCCGCTGTAAGCGCCTCTGACCTGCCATCTTGGCTTCCTCTCTCCGGTATCTCATCTCCGCAACGTCACAGCGCCATGTTGCCATGACAACGTTGTTATATGACGCCGTGATGTCACTGAGATGAGATGTCGGAGCAGGTAAGTGGCCCTGATCTCTCCACCGGGCACCGAGCCACGCTTTATGTCACGCCGGCTCGCGCTTTACAAATAAACGATGATAATAATAATAATACTTTCTGTTCTACCGACATAATGTTGCAGAAATAAGGTGATATGCCCAGGTCCGCGTTTCCCGCGAGTTTGCGATGGATGCGCAGCCAGGGTGAGACGCAGAATATCGGCCACTTTCTCTGTTGTTGCATTTGTGCGAGTTGTAGATAAAAAAATTTTTTTGCATAAAAACAAGTCAGAGAAATCGGGCAGTTTCCACTGCAAAGTGTGAAATGTAGGAACCCTCTGGTCTCGTGTTATCACGGGACACGGGAAGTGTCAGCACTTGGCGTAATGTTCAGCCAAGCCACGTGTACAAGAGGAGCCACGTGTACGAGCAGTGATCAGCTCCATCTTGTGGCAGAATGTGAGCGGTGCAGTTGCCCTGGAGATTTACTGGAACTCAGCTACTCGGGGAGACCGAGAGAGCGAGCTCCATGCTGTCACCAAACCAGACACGCGATGAGCCTGGGATGCTGGAAACTTTAGCATCAATTGGATGTTCAACATGTGTATCTCGCTAGCACAAATGGGTTAACCCTGGCATGGCCGCTAGAAGGTCCCACAATGCACTGCAGGTACCTCCGGCTGCAAATGGGTTAAAAGTTAGAGGAAGTTAAAGGGGCCTTCCAGGGTCAATACAGCTGGACGTGCAAATACAGCTTAATCCCCCCAAGATTTGGGCCATCATCAGAATGACAAAGTGCGGCGTGCGTTCGGTGGTCTACACATGGTGCCACCATTCCCCACGTGGCCCCCTAGTATCACAGCATAAACCGTCATGAAGGGCAGGTCCATGCGGTAAACCAGAGCATCCAGGATCAGCCCGATCCGCAGCCATTCCTCCGCCGTCTCCTGATGCTCGAAGTAAGGCCGCGACCAGGGTGAAACCGAGCGCGCTGGAGCGCCGTGACGTCAGGCGCTCATGTTGCCCGGGCGATTCTTGGCCAGCTAGTTGCGCGCCTGGGGAGGCGTGCCCGTGACGTCACGTGAGCGGTTCGCCCTCATTGGCTGACCAGGGCAAGCGTGACAAAGACAAAAATATTTGTCTGTGCAAGCATTGCGCCTCCCCACACTCACGGCTGCGCAGCGTGGACCCTACCATTTACTTTCATTGTTTTGATTGTGCATGCGAGCAATCACTCACCCTGGACGAGGCGTTACTCTCCATCAGCCGCTTCAAGGACTGCAGGTCACTGCAGATGTTCCTCAGGAGGAGCTGGAGACCTCCCTCTCCCTGCCCAGGGTCCACGGGAGAAATCTGCAGATTCACGTTCTTCTCTGTGCAGGAAGAGAGCGGGCGGCGCGGGGGGAGTCAGGCAGACAGAGGCTGCATCCGTCCCGAGAGAGAAAAGGTGAAAACCAGCACGGAGTCGGATAGGGCTCCCGCCCCGATCGCCACCTCTTCCCTGGAAAAGGATGTCAGCTGTGTGATCAAACTCGGCAGAATGCACGCAATTCTTAGGCTGCGTCCATAGTAGAATGTGCCAGCTTCCGCGTTCCTCGGCGCAGCACACGCTTACCTGCAGCAGGAGATATTTCCTGTCCTGCAGGCAGAGGCGACAGGGAGGCATGCTGGGGGCGGCCGTGACGTCACGAAGCTGGTTCGCCCTCATGGGGTGAACCGTTCACGTGACCCGGCGTCGTGCGGGAAATACAAACTTGTTTGTATCGCGATGCGCCGATCTCCCTGTAGCGCATGTGCACGCGCTAGCGCACAAACTATACGCATATGCATTGGCGTCCTAGTGTTTGTTTTGGCAAGAGCTACGTAGCTCGCGCCGTATTCTGCACTATGGACGCAGCCTTAGGTAAGACACCTGACATCCCAAAACTCTTCATGAGGACAGGAGTTGGTCACCCGTGATAAAGGACCCGCCCGTCCAGCAGGTACTCGCTGAATCACAGCCTCCCTACAAGCGGCCCGCACCATATCCTCTGCGATGAGCACTGAAGTCATGTACCTCCCCTAGATAGGACCCAAAACTATCAGGGGACGAAGTCTCAAGATATTATTGTGTTCCAAAAGTTTCTGTCAAGGTACAGCATGTGACCCTCCTACCTGGGAAGGGTTTTAGACGGCTGTGAATAAAGCATTTTTTCGGTTTATAAAAGTTACTGGCGCCCATCTTTATCCTATGCCTCCATCCACGCCCACCCTGCACCTACCCTGCACCCAGCACCCTGCTAAGGCCTGAGAGACTGAGCACTGCCACTGTGTGTAATGTGATGTGACCTCATTGAGAGCCGGGTGAGACCGCGATTACAGTGGCAGCGTGCGCACGCGCGATGGAGCACGTGATGTCACCTGCTATCTCGCTCGTTGGGAGAGACGAAGGGTTACGATTTGGTCTGAGGGGATCTACTTTCCGTCTTAAAAGATCCGGAGTGTTTTACACCCATGGCCATTTATATCTGACACCATGTGAGTTCTGGCACCACAGGATCTCCTAGCCTCACCTACCAGTTTTTGTTATATTGCAATGTATACATATTGTACTACAGTACGTATTTCCTTTTTCTTTTGCATAACCATTGATTCTGCGCTCCCCATTGCCAAGAAGACTCACTGTACAAGAACCACGAGGACGTTCTTTTGGGGTTTTGAGCAGCATATTTGTTTTTTTTCTACCTGTATGCACTTTTTTATTCACTAGTCACTTATATATTGTGACTTCATCTTGTTGCTTTGTATTGTCACTTTTTTTATTTCACTTACACTTTAAGAGCGCCCGGTTACATTCAAGCATATCTCCAAGTACTTTTTGGAGTGCACGATAATCCTATTTTTTCCGTGTCTATGTAGGTGTGTCCACCCCTCCTGCCCCCCCCCCACCCCTCACCCCACACACATCACCACATGGTGACAGGACTAGTTCTGGACCTCCAGTTCTTCTCTCCACCACACTGCGAGACACAGTGACAAGTGATTTGGTTCCTTTCTCAGACCCTTAGAGGAGTCTCAGCTCCTGGTTTCTGCCACTCACAGCTTCAGAACGAAGACATCCGGGATCCACATCTCCCCGGATGGGACAGAGAAGTTCCGCACCCTAGCACACGCTGCGGGGTCCCACTCTGCAAACTCGTTAAACCACACCTGGGAATAAATACAGGCTTGTGGACGGACGTTCACAGAGGTACGCAATTAGGAGGCTTTATAATGTGAAATTATAATAAGGCTTTATTGTGCCTTTTCTTTTTTATCAGGAGAACATCCAAACAAGGGGGGGGGGGGGGGGGGGGGGGGGGGGGGACAAAGCCTTCCGTTCATTGGGAGTATTCTAGTGAAACACTATGCAATCAATCACATCTCCTCGTTCAAAGCATTTCTCCCCAGCCCAAAACAGCATGCAATAAGCAGATATAAGCCGTCTCTTAAGAATAAAAGTCTTATCTGTTTGTAAGCTTCTCTGCTTCCTGGAACCGCACCCATGCGAGCACAGAAAATATCAGCATTCCAGATTTTAGAAGTCTTATTTGGTCCTTGTGGTTTGGAGGGGGAAATCTTTTAGTCCTGCTTCAGCTCCCTTTCTTCAGGCTTTGTCAGCATACAGGTTTAGAAGAGTTTTCCCTGTGTCTTGAAAGCAGCTCTGCTATCCTTTGGAGAGCTAAAGACAAGTTGCTCAAATTAGCTAAGGTGTCAGCTAAGAGGTTCTCACACTTCCTGTTTCAAAAGACAGGCTTGTCTAAGCCATCAATCAGGCAGGTGGTTTGTTAGTAAACTACCAGAGGAAAGAGTGGATGGAGAAGAAGAACCCTCGTCCATGGATTGGAGCCCTTTCTCCAGTTTATTTTTGTCTCCTCCCGAAGATGCTTGAGATCAGCACTCCTCAGTCGCTCGAGGAGGACTTTTTCCACGTAAAGTCTTTTTATCGCGTGCGCGGTCTTGAGATTTCTGTTGCGTCGGGCACTCCTCTTTTTGTAGACAAAGTGTATGGCAACAGTTGTAGAGCAGTTAGGACTAGCCCTTAGAGTTATCTGCTCTTGAAGTGGTCTTTCTGCCGCTTCTCCACACCACGGAGTCGCCAGTTCAGCTTCTTCAGCTAAGGATTCTTCTGGCTTTGATTCTGCACTCCTACCTCTGTTTGTTGCCTGTTGGGCAGCTGTAGGTATGGCTAGTGCTTTCTTTGGTGGCTCAAACTTCGTAATTTTGTTTTGAAGTTGCGTGGAGTCCCCAACTCTCACTGTACCCTTGTCCTTGCGGGCATTAGTTACTGTGGGATACTGGTGCTTGGGCAGAGCCAATAGCTTTTTCCGTATTGGAGGAATCTGTATCAGAGTCTCCTTCATATTCTGGAGCTCTGTAATTTTTGTCGTCAAGGTTGCCGCTGCGTCTGTTTTCTCCTTGGTGTACTGACTCAAGGAAATGGAGCAGTCTCTCTGTCTCTCCAGCTCTTGCTCCAGTTTCTGAGCCTTCTCACGCTCCCTCTCATACAGAGTCACCTGGTATCGAAGCTCCGCTTCCAACGATGCTCTGAAGACATGCAGCGTGGCCTTTAGCTCCTCATACTGCTCTGTGGGGACGTACTGGGTATTCAGATGTTCCTGCAGCGCTTGTACCTCTTTAGCAGCCTGCAGTTTTTCTTCCTGTAGCGTTTGCTGCTTCTCCTCAGCATACTGGGGGTGTGTACGCAGACCTTGCAGTTGGTTCTGCAGTCGGTGCTCTGCGTCAAACTTTTCCTTGACTTCTTCTGTCAACTGAAAATTTTCTTCTTTCAGTTTTAAGTTTTCTCTTTTTAATCTTGAATTTTCTCCTTTTTCAGTCTCTGTATTCTTCAGGGCTTCTTTGCAGTCCTCCTTCCATTTACACACATCTGCTTTGAGAATGACCATCTCCTGGCGTGAGACTTCCTTCTCTAGGTTGAGGGTCTGAAGCTCCTTCTGAGAGACTTTGAGATCTGCATCAAGATTACCAATAGTTTCTTTAGCAATGTCCAGCTCCTCAGTGAGACTGTGTAGTTCCTTTCTGGAAACTTCCAGGTCTGTGCGGCAGCTGTTGGTCTCATGATGTGAGGCATTCAGTGCTCTGTGGAGTGTCTGAACCTCTTTCTGAGATACGTCCACTTCTATCCGGACACTGTTGATCTCCTGTTGTGAGGCATTCAGCTCTATGCGAAGAGTGTGAACCTCTTGCTGGAAGACTGTCATCTGCTTCAGTGCCTCCTCATACTTCCACTTTAGCGTAGCCACCATTTTATCAGATTGGCTCTGCTTTTCATCAATGGCGGAAATAGTAGCCTTTGCAGTATCTAGCTCAGTCTTGAGATCGTCCAATTCTGTCCTGGCTAAAGAGTAAATTGTGAGCACATCTTTTTGTAGCCTTACGTTATTTTTCTGTAGCTCTGTGTTATCTGCTCTCTCAAGTTTCAATTGTTCTCGAAGTAGATCACAGTCACGCCTGGCAATTTTCAGGGAGTCTTCAGGGCTGGTCAAGGGATCGTCACTCACTGGTTCCGGCTCCGCTTCCCTGGGATGGTTGGTTGAGGGTTCCTCACTGTTGGCACCGGACAGACACTTCTTTGGGGTACCCGACTTCTGCCTTGGGCCCTCTAGATATTCGGTTAACCGTGGGACAAATTCTCCATTTTCACTAGGCTGCAGGGCAACTCTGTCCCCCATTTTCTCCATAGGATCTGCGGACGTGTCTGTTACTTCCACGGTAAGTGAAGAACCACTTTTCTTTTTCTTTTTCCGCCTTTTTGATTTGGATGACACCGTCCCTTCAGGGATATTGGGGTCTCCATCTTCATTTGAAATTTTAGCAGCTTCATTATATACGCCAGGCTTTTCTTGCAGCTGCTTTAGCTGACAGAAATATTCGGTGATCCACTGCTCCCGCTCTGTCTCCTGCTGATCATATTCGTCATCAAAGGGAGCGGTCTTTTCTGTTCGTGCTGAGTTCAGGCACCCCCACCATTCTTGGGGTGTTTTGTGGGTGTGACTCGGTTCGGGTTCCCCGTAAGAGATGTCTTCCTCTTTATTGGACTGGAAGGGCCACTCTTCCGTGGGGTAGGGTTCATTACAGGAACGCTGCATCTTGTCCTCCATTTTTAGGCTATCAGGTGTAATTTTCTTCCTGACCTCAGGAGGCGCTATTGCAGCTGTTGCCACTGTATTTGCTAGAACCCCCAATTGTGGTAGTCCTACAGATGGGCATATTTTGCTTGTAGAGGTCGTAGCTCTCACAGGCATCTCTGTAGACTTTTCTTTCTTGGGTAATTTTTTTTTTCTCAATATCAGCAGTACTGTGCATACATTTTCTTTTATCAGGTATACAAGATTGTGCAGTTGCTAGGTAAAAAAGTCTATTTGCTATACACCATTTATTTGCTAGGTGCAATCCCTCCACTTCAGCAACAGAATTTGGTTTTCTGCCTGAGTTCAGTAATTTTCAGTCTCATCTTTGGGTATTATGGCATTCACACTTCACACTTTGGGTGTCTGCTTTGCTCCCAAGATAATAGGCATACTTTTTTTACTTGCAGAAAAAAAAACATTCTTTGCAGTGGACTCAACACTCAGCAATTGGCTTTGAAAAACCTTTTCCTTTATAGGGCAATTTTACACTCAGCATTTGTTTGCTAAAAATTCCCTTGCTTCAGCACAGTCTTGTATCAATTTTCACACTTTTCTGCATATACTCCATTCACAGCTGGTAGCCCTATGCGGTGTGGCAACCTTTATTTGCAAAATCAGTTCCACTCGTGGGTCACCATCTGTATTCACTGCTTCAGCGAAACTTTTGAAAACAACAAACACCTATCCCTTTTCAAGGACTGACTCACTTCTTGAACCCTGACTATGGCTGGAAGGCAAAACCCCTATTTCAATGACCATATTACGCTTTGTGATAGGCAAATAAAGTTTTAGCTGCTTCAGCAGTCTCTCTCCTCTTGGGATTGGGGTAAAGAGTCCATCTGTGTTTTTGTAAGTTTCAATGCAGTGTAAGTTTCAGTGCAGTGGTGTGTCCCTTTAATTCTGATCTCTGCTGCATGAGGTTTTTTTGTTTTTTTTTCTAAGTTTCTCAGACTTGTTTGTAGGCAAAAAGCATTAAAAAAAAATTCACATAAAACTCTCCGGTCCTTTTTAACTACAAAGACACCTATTGTCCCACCTCTGACACCATATGTGGACGGACGTTCACAGAGGTACGCAATTAGGAGGCTTTATAATGTGAAATTATAATAAGGCTTTATTGTGCCTTTTCCTTTTTATCAGGAAAACATCCAAACAAGGGGGGGGGGGGGGGAACAAAGCTTCCGTTCACTTGGGAGTATTTCTAGTGAAAACACTATGCAATCAATTCACATCTCCCTAGTCAAGCATTTCTCCCCAGCCCCAAAACAGCATGCAATAAGCAGATATAAGCAGTCTCTTAAGAATAAAAGTCTTATCTGTTTGTAAGCTTCTCTGCTCTCCTGGATCCGCACCCATGCGAGTACAGAAAATATCAGCATCCAGGTTTTAGAAGTCTTATTTGGTCCTTGTGGTTTGGAGGGAAAATCTTTACTGTCCCTGCTTCAGCTCCCTTGTCTTCAGGGTTTGTCAGCATACAGGTTTAGAAGTTTTCCCTGTGTCTTGAAAGCAGCTCTGCTATCTTTTGGCAGAGCTCAAGACAAGTGTGTCTCCAAATTCAGCTCAGGTGTCAGCTAAAGAGTTCTCACTTCCTGTTTCAAAAGACAGGCTTTCTAAGCCATCTAATCAGGCAGGTGGTGTTTAGTAATGAACTACCAGAGGTTAACCACCACACTGCTGGATTAAAGGCACATTACTGAACAGGGATAAGTCCCCTGTTACAAGGCTCTTAATGTCCAGCAATGTCACCTGACCCAGAGCACTGCCATAGTGCAGACACAATGGGGTCACAAAGGTGAAACCCCTTCATGGGCTCAGGATGACACTGAATTACTATTACAGCCCTAAACTCATTCCAGGCTCAGGTCATTGTGAATAAGGTGGGCTCAGGTTACTCACCATCCGAAGCCACAGGAACGTGGTCAGCAGGTAGTCCTTCTCGTTCTGAGAGAAAAGAACTCAGTCATGACCCAAACTCTGACAAAAATCCAATTCCAAACTCTATAATATAACCTGTCCAGAACCAGAGGCTGGTTCTGCTCAAAAAAAATCTCTCCCACCCTCTGACAGGTGTCTCATGCCCAGGACAATGATGACTTCAGCTGCTGCCCTTGGTCTCCTGAAATACTGCATTTCTCCCGCTGCCAGTCTGCGACTTCTGAGTCAGCGCTGTACTTATATGAGCAGCGGAGGT
This sequence comes from Ascaphus truei, assembly GCA_036426205.1. Lineage (NCBI taxonomy): Eukaryota > Metazoa > Chordata > Amphibia > Anura > Ascaphidae > Ascaphus > Ascaphus truei. The sequence continues at coordinate 129,077 of WSYH01000773.1, read as the reverse complement.
TCTTTCAGGACCCATCAGGGCAGTGCTTTGGGTTTGGGAGCGAGTGACTGGCACAGAAGACTGGTGTAATTGACAAGGGGATGGGGGGTGGGGGGGGGGGGGCACAAGGCAGTGCAGAAAGGTTATTAGGTGTATGATTGTCAGGAAGGTGAGATTTGGGTCCTCGTTTCTTGGAGTGATTAAGATAATGAGGCATCTTGATAGCTCGTAATGAGCACAGCTGACTGAGCTCTGCTTAGGGCTCCAGCCCTAAAGAGAACCAAATCATGTCATATTCTAGGAAACTCACAGAATGTCCCCGATTACCCCAAAGACAGAGACAATGAGGCAAGGGGGAAATTATCCAGGCCATTGCAAGCACCCATACCTCTCACCTGCTCCTAACACAAAGACATGAAGGACACACACCTCTCTCCTGCTCCTAATACACAGACATGAAGGACACATACCTCTCACCTGCTCCTAATACACAGACATGCAGGACACATACATCTCACCTGCTCCTAACACACAGACATGAAGGACACATACCTCTCCCCTGCTCCTAATACACAGACATGAAGGACACACACCTCTCTCCTGCTCCTAATACACAGACATGAAGGACACATACCTCTCACCTGCTCTTAATACACAGACATGAGGAAAACAAATCATGCCAGATTTATAAAATTTGTTTTAGTTGAAAACGTTGGAGTTTATCCTCAAGAAAACACAATTTCCGGTTTGAGGGAACATTCTATCAACACAGACAGGGAATCGCCATGGGGGCTAATATTGCCCTAGAATACGCTAACATCTTTGTCAATTTTTGAGGATGAATTGATATATGTTAACCGAGACTTTATGCTGCATTGCCTTTTGTGGCAGAGGTATATAGATGATGTATTTCTGCTGTGGCAGGGCAACATAGAGTATCTTGTCAGCTTTGTCAATAGAAGTAACAAAGTACATACACTCAACTATCAAATGATAGCAGATTACATACAAATAAACTTTTTGGATGTTACAATTGAAAAGAGGGGTGATTATTTATCCACAGATATCTTTATATCTTTATTAAAGATACAGATAAGAATAACCTACTGCTTTAGAATAGGCTTCAACCCACCTACTCTAACTGAAAATATTCCATTGAGACCAGTGATGGGTCAAAAGAATTGTCTCTGATCCCATCCTGGGGGTCTTTACCACATGCAAGAGAAATGTATTGAGAGAATACACAAAAAATCACCTAGAAGAAGTAAAAAATATACAGAGGGATGAATGATTAAAACCGAAATGACAAACAACTGGCAGAGCTGACAGAATACCTTACATTTCACATTTTACTATTGCCTCATGATATATTAAGAAAACGCTGTGACGTTCGAAACGTGTTGGATGGGTCTTTTGTCACATTAAAGTGCCCTTTTAATTATTTTTTGTTTTGGGTCCTTCCTGCTCCGTTTGTGCTGGTGCGCTTTTTGGTCTCCCTTTTCCTGTATTGCATATATGTAGCTGCACAGCTTGCCTACCTAATACCAGAATGTGAGTATTGCTTATTTTCAGGGGAACCTGCCGATGAGACTGAGGGTGAGTGGGCTTGTACCATCTACCACCTGTCTTCAGGAGGATAGTACCCATACTATTACATATTAAATACTATGTTATTTATTAGGACCCTGGTATAGTGGTTTGGCTTATTTTTGTTCATTACACCTGCATTTGAGCGCTTCAGCTATTTTCTACATTCTTATAGCAGAGGAAAGAACCTTTAGCCACTTTAACCAAATGGTGACAGAGTAAACAAGGGTGAGTCTCAAACCTGGCTGACTACAAGAAAACTAGGTACTACAGTAGATATCTGTGTTTAGGATTAATTTGTTTCACATGCAGTCGGTGGAGAGTGAGGAATATTTGGGTTATTCTATCCAGATTACACTGTCATGGAGATTTAAAACTGACAAAAAAAATAATTGAAAAACTTGTGAACTAAGGCAGGGGTTCTCAACTCCTGTCCTCAAGACACCCCCCCCCCCCCAACAGGTAATGTTTTTCTAAGAATATCTCCGCTTCAGCACAGGTGGCTCAATCTTTGACTGATCCACTAATTGAGCCATCTGTGCTGAAGCTGGGATATCCTTAAAAACCTGACTTTTTGTGGGGGTCTTGAGGACACGAGTTGAGAACCCCTGAACTAAGGTATTTTAACAGCTAGATAGCAAACAGTCTAATTACAGTCTTGAAAAGGTCATTACTCAATTAACCACCTCGTCTTTTGGGCTCAGAAAACCAGCAGTTATGCGCCGTCTGCTAATCCGACTATAAAATGATCTGCTGATATGATTTAACTGTATTCATCTTGCTGATTCATGCTTTCTTTGCTGAATAAAGAAAGAAAACAAGAAACCATTTCAAAATGAACCCAGCATAAGTAATCATACTTTACCATCACAAGTAAAATGCCTTCATCCAATTAAAGTCTGATAATATTCAGCTTACCCAAATGTGATGACTCGCAAGTTTCAACCGTTACTATACATAACTTATCATTTAATGTTATAAGGAAAAAGCCTTAAGAAACTGTGTTTTTCTGTGTATTTGTTTAAAAAGTTAATCAACGTTCTGTTATATCAGTTCTGGTCAACATTAGAACCCGAAATATCTCGTAGGTTCCATAATCTAAAGCAAAAGGGTGTCCTTAAAGGGTGGACGTCCCCTGGGTGGGAGGGTCCTTCTTCCACCCAATGCCGCCAACAAAAGCTTTTGTAAAATGGACAAAGGGAATTGGCTCTCCAAAACAACATATAGAGAGTGAAGCCCGGATAATACACCATTATATTAAACTCTTATCTTCGAGTGTGGGAGGAGTTAACTCTTCAATCAGAAGGAAAAAGATCATATCACACATGACAAGATTTTCTCCACCGAAACCCAAAGAAGATCACACAAGACTCAAAACCCAGTGGATAAAGGAAGGGACCGCAGCTACGTTCACTGAGAAAAAGAAAGGGTTGTGATACTATTCAGCAACAATCGAAATACTAATTACATAAGACTGCAAGAGTTCCAGGGGTGCGATACTTACTGGTAGATACCACTATCGAGGGTACCTGACTGTTACTGCTTAATGTATATACACCAAACTTGCCGGCCCATGCCCTTTTCACAGGTTTTTATTATGATTTTTGGGAGGGATTTCAATTGACTTGATGACTGGAACCTTGACAGACCTGGAGGTAAGGGTACACCTCCTCATGCACACCTAGATACACTGGACTTCATAAACAAAAAACCTGAACGTATATAAAACACGTGGGGAAAGTATTGTGTAGTCGTATCCGTATAGGTGAAAAATAACTAAAATCTGCAGTCTTTGCAGATGTTATCATTCATATCAAATCCACATGAAGCAATCTCCCTAATCATGGATACAACTGAATACTTCAGGCTTTAGGATTCATTTTGGCACACCCAAGGCATTGCCTCTAAACCAGGGGGTCGAAGACTGAGCCACCTGTGCTGAAGCAGGGATATCCCCAATACCTGGCCTATTGGTGGCCCTCAAGGACTGGATTTGCCCCCCTCCCCCCGCCCCCCACCACCTATCTCTAAACAAATTGGCCAGACAAGACTGGAAAGAGGAATTTCAATTTAAATGCTGATCAAATGTTTAGGATTTCATCTCCACAGCCCTGTATCCCAATTATTCTCACTAAATAAGGAACTAATTAATCCGAGCTAATGTCACAAGATCTCCAAAAAATGGCAGCAATGAAATCTATCATTCGTGGTTCGATGGGGCTTCATTACAATAACTCTTTCCAAAAATGCAAGCAATCATTCTAATGCTTCTGTTGCTAATTAAAGGTAAAGACGAAAAAAAACCTTAACTGATAAGGCCACCTGCGCTGAAGCAGGGATATTCCTAATACCTGGCCTGTTTGTGGCCCTTGAGGACAGGAGTTGGCCACCTGATTTAAATGGTACCGTACTCCCACATGTTCCGCTACGTCGGCGGGGCTGTGGGGGGAAAAAGCATCATTGCAGATTTTGGCTGTTTTTCCCCCCCAAATAATGAAGTTTTTGAGTATTTTTGATCTTATTTTTTAACAGCAACGGCATTATCCTTCCTTGTGATCCTTGGATAGAGCTGTTTGGTAAACCGGTTATTTACCCATCAAAAAATAAGATAATAAAGCACATTTTAGGATCTCTGAGCTGTGCTACAGCAGCGTCCTTGATGCAGTTACACCCACCTGCCTGTAAGGACGCCGCCGCCGCTTTCCCTACCTTCCGCAACATCTCCCTCCAGCGGAGTCACGCGCGCGCCCGTACCTCCCGGCAGGGACGCGCGCAAACTCCGTTCCCAGACCCCCGCTGCCTCCAGATCGGCAGACGCGTGCGCATCAACCCCAGGACGCATGCGCTGCCGTGGCAGACCGCCGCAGGTACTGGCGCCTCTCCTAAACAGTGCTGACACTGCTCTGCAATCCCACCTGTGCCGCACATCGCAGACGCGTGCACACACCTCCGCACCTGACCCCAGCAATCATCCAGATGCACCCTGCCTTTACACCCTGCCTCCTCCTACCAGCGGTCCACCTACGACTGACATCATCGTTGGGACTGTCTCCCATTGGCCCTCACTGGTATTTAGTCTCAATCAGCCCTGGGCTGATTGCTGAGCATAGACTGTGTTCTGTCGTGCTTGCTACAAGCTGCCTTGCTGTGTACCTTGTCTCTTGAACCCTTGTCTCCCAGCCTTGACCCGGACTCCTGACCTCTGGCACCCTTGGACCCCGGCATGTCTACCGGACTTCTATGCTCTCCAATCCTCGACCTTGGCTTTGGACTTCGACTACTCTTGATCTCTCCAATCCCGACTACGGCAAGTACCTCTACAATCCTACACTCTCCTACCCTGACCCGGCTAACCCACACCGACTCTGCTTTCCGGACCCGCCCTCGCGGCTGTAGGGCGGTGGTTTTCTTACATCCCCACCTCGGCCTCGCGGCCCAGTCTGGTTTGTGGTGAGCACGCGTGACACTGCCATCCCAGAAGTGCAGAAAGAATATGGTCCATTATGGCTACAGAACAGCTCACAGGCTGCATTCCTCTATCCCTCTGTCCCACGCCGAGCTTCCGACACGCCTCCCTCTCATGCCAGCGCGTGCCGGAAGCAGAGAGCACTGACATCAAGGGGGCTTCCGGCGCTCTGACATCCAGAAGCCCGTCGGCCTGCGACAGAGGGATAGAGTCATGCAGGCTGCCGCTAAGGGAGAGAGGACCGGCAGACGGGCCTGGCCAGGGTACAGGCCCAACTTTGCACACCCCTGCCGTATAGTACCCTTTTTTAGAAATACAGGAAGTGAACAGTGCCTGTTTACTAACAAAGATGCTGTTGAACTAAAGTAAATAGAACAATGGAACCAGTAAAAAAAAGATTGTTCAAAGACGTAATAATAAGAGGCCCGGGGTCATATCAGCCTTTTCCACATCCAAACTAAGCATTGTAATAGAACCTAAAAACTTATCTTTTCTAAATAAAGAACTCAGACACGTAAAATATTGAATGATTGCCATCATTTTCCTAATGTTTTTAGTTGGATGTTTTCCCATCCCAAATCCAGTCTGGTCTTAGAGATATATCTGGTAATAGCTTAATAAAAATGTTTTATAGTCCACATTTAAAAGAGAAATGTGCCGGTAAGAGGTTGTATTCTCTGGATCCCTGCCTGGTATAGTAATCAAAAACATGAAAGCATAGTTACAAGTGGATGGAGGATTTGTACCTCGCCAAAGGACCTGGGAAACCTCTTGCTTTAAAAATGTTAAAAGAAACTCCGCCGGGTAACCATCTGGTGCTGGAGAATTATTATTATTATGGAAGGAACTTAATATTTTTTCAATAAGTTCAGTTCTGTTTAAGTATTTCCAAATGAGCAGGTGTCAGCCTAGGTGTCTTATTTTTCAAAAACTCCCAAAATAGGTTCTCCTTAGACCTCAGCCATAGAGAGAGCTGTAGAATTTGTGAAACTGAGCCAGAATGGGGTATGTCTCGTTGCTAGAGGATCTACAATCGCCTCTATAAATGTAGAAAATGTATAGGTTGTAACAATATCAGCCAGCAATTTGTTCAATTGAAACCTTATAACCTAGGAGTCTCAAATGCTTCTCTCCCCCCCCCCCCCACCCAAGTATACTTTGTAAACGTGTTATGATTCCTTTTGAAATTCTTATAAATTGCAATTAGTGCTGTATTTACACAGCACCTTCGGATTGCTAGTTCCATTCCAATGAAACACAAAGGAGATTAGTGAGCCTCTAAGTACAGCTTTCACCGTCCCTCATAAGAGCAGTGGTTTTGAAAGATCTTGAAAATGATTAAATCTGTTGGAAGAAGAATATTAAATCAGTTTTAAAGTAATTTTGTTTTGGGTGTTTCAGAGGTCGCCTTACTATAGTGCTATAAAGTCGCTATGTAATGAGTATGTAAATTAGAGTACTAAACAACTTATAACAAGAAATCAGATAAAAAGGGGAAAACCGCAGAAAAAAATCTATTAGGTATCATTGTGGTAAGTAATTTTCAGACGATCCAGCTAGCGTTTAGAGAAAATGTGTGATTAGGTTAAAGTGTTTCCCAAATTCCTTGGCCTTCCATGCACCCCTCCCGTTGTAATAATAACCAATCAGAATGTAGATAACCTTAAATGGCGTTTTAATTCCAAGAGCAGCTTTGTATAGAGTTAAGATTAAGATTCTATCCTCATCCACGTGACTCGTTACCACTATACAAATAACTAAACGTGTTCCAACTTTATACATGAAAATCTATGATCTTTTTAACCCCAGATAATAATTAAAGTATACTGTAGTTGGTCAGAACAAGGTATCTTGACACACCTTAGTTGAAAAAAGTGTATCTTGTATGTATGTATTAGTTGCAACAAGGTGAAATTATATAGCTTTGCTGTGCTGGGCTACAAACAGGTGCAGATAGGATCAGAGTAAGTAACATAACTAATACAGTATCTTCTGCACTGGAGGGAAGATGGCTAACCCTAACCTGTAACAGTAATAACCTGATCAGCTCTACACTAACCCTAACCTGTAACAGTAATAACCTGCTCAGCTCTACACTAACCCTAACCTGTAACAGTAATAACCTGCTCAGCTCTACACTAACCCTAACCCCGTAACAGTAATAACCTGCTCAGCTCTATACTAACCCTAACCTGTAACAGTAACACCCTGATCAGCTCTACACTAACCCTAACCCGTAAGAGTAATAACCTGCTCAGCTCTACACTAACCCTAACCCCGTAACAGTAACACCCTGATCAGCTCTACACTAACCCTAACCCGTAACAGTAATAACCTGCTCAGCTCTACACTAACCCTAACCTGTAACAGTAATAACCTGATCAGCTCTATACTAACCCTAACCTGTAACAGTAACACCCTGATCAGCTCTACACTAACCCTAACCTGTAACAGTAATAACCTGATCAGCTATAAACTAACCCTAACCTGTAACAGTAATAACCTGATCAGCTCTATACTAATACTAACCCCTACCCCGTACAGTAATAACCTGCTAAGCTCTACACTAACCCTAACCACGTAACAGTAACACCCTGATCAACTATACTAACCCTAACCCGTAACAGTAATAACCTGCTCAGCTCTACATAACCCTAACCCGTAACAGTAACACCCTGATGAACTATTACTAACCCAACCTGTAACAGTAATAACTGCTCACTCTACACTAACCCTAACCTGTAACAGTAATAACCTGATCAGCTCTATACTAACCTAACGTAACAGTAACACCCTGATCAGCTATATACTAACCCTAACTGTAACAGTAATAACCTGATCAGCTATAAACTAACCCTAACCCGTACAGTAATAAACCTGCCAGCTCTTTACTAACCCTAACCCCGTAACAGTAATAACCTGCTCAGGCTCTATAACTAACCCTACCCGTAACAGTAATAACTCTCAGCTATATACTAACCCTAACTGTAACAGTAACACCCTGATCAGCTATATACTAACCCTAACCTGTAACAGTAAACACCTGATCAGCTCTACACTAACCCTAACTCCTAACAGTAACACCCTGATAGCTCGAACACTAACCCTAACCTGTAACACCCCTGATCAGCAAATACTAACCTTAACCTGTACAGTAACACCTGATCACGCTATATACTAACCTAACCTGTAACAGTACACCCTGATCAGCTCTACACTAACCCTAACTCTAACGTAACACCCTGTCACTCACACCTAACCCTAACCATGTAACAGTACACCCTGATGCTCTACACTAACCCTAACCTGTAAACAGTAAACCCTGATCAGCTAATATCTAACCCTAACCTGTAGACAGTAACACCCTGATCAGCTCTACACTAACCCTAACCATAACAGTAATAACCCGATCAGCTCTATACTAACCCTAACCACCTGACAGTAATAACCCTGATCAGCTCCTGCACTAACCCTAACCTGTACAGTAACACCCTAATCAGCTATCTAACCCTAACCTGTTAACAGTAACACCCTCGAGCAGCTCTACACTAACCCTAACCGTAACAGTAATAACCTGCTCCGCTCTATACTAACCCTAACCTGTACATAACACCTGGTAGCTATATACTAACTAACTAACAGTAATAACCTGATCAGCTGTATACCAACCTAACACGTAACATGTAATAACCTGATCAGCTCTATACTAACCCTAACCGTAACAGTAACACCACTGATCAGCTATATACTAACCCTAACTGTAACAGTAACACCCTGATCAGCTCTATACTAACCCTAACCGTAACGTAATAACTTGCTCAGCTCTACACTAACACTAACCCGTAACAGTTAATAACCTGATCAGCTCTACACTAACCCAACCTGTAACAGTAACAACCCTGATCAGCTATATACTAACCCTAACCTGTAACAGTAACACCCTGATCAGCTCTATATACTACCCTAACCCGTAACAGTACAAACCTGATCAGCTATATACTAACCAAACCCGTAACAGTAATAACCTGATCAGCTCTAACACACCCTAACCTGTAACAGAACACCCTTATCAGCTCTACACTAACCCTAACCTGAACAGTAATAACTGATCAGCTCTATACTAACCCTAACCCGTAACAGTAATAACCTGATCGATCTATATACAACCAACCCGTAACAGTAATAACCGATCACTATACAACCTAATCCATAACAGTAACACCCTGATCAGCTCTATACTAACACTAACCTTTAACGTAATAAACGATCAGCTATATACTAAACTCCTAACCCTAACAGTAATAACCTGACAGCTCTACACCTAACCCTACCTGTACAGTAACACCCTGATCAGCTATTACTAACCCCTAACCCGTAACATACACCTGATCAGCTCTACACTAACCCTAACCAGTACGTAAACACCCTATCAGCTTTATACTAACTGTAACAGGGACATATCCCTGTTCACAAATTTGCCTCTAATACCAGCAGTGTGGTGGTTAACTGCTGGTAGGCAATTAACTAACCCCCCCTGGCTATCACAGGTGGTAGAAAAGAAATCTGCCTCTGAGAACAGGAAGTGAGACTCCTAGCTCACACCTGAGGCTGAAAACTAGGAGACAGAGCAGAGAGAGCCCTTAGTCCACAACTGGGCTGAACCAAGGAAGGACAGATGTCTTGAGCAAAGCTAACCACAGACAAAGGGGACAAGATTCTAACTGGAGCCCGGAGATTGCCTATGCAACACACGGGTGCGGATCCAAGAGAGCAGAGAAGCTTCCCCTACAGCAGCCCAGCTAACAGATAAGACTTTCGTATAAGACTTTATTTCCAATGACTGTTGTCTATATATAGTGTATCTATCTGACTTGGGCTGATGAATAGCTTGGGTAGCCACCCAGTTAAAAGGGGTCTGGAATTAAGGATACATATATGCCAAAGTGGAGGCAATTTGTTTGGCTCACTATTCGCTTATGTTGATTTTTTTGCTGGTCAAAGCGACAGGCACAATAAGCCTTGTTTAATTTAACCTTACAACAGTCTCCATGTGTACCTCTGCAACTGTCCTTCCTACATATGGTGTCAGAAGTTTGGGATGAGAGGTGGCCTTTGAAGTTAAAGTGCCCGAGATTTCCTGTGGAATTTTTTTTTTTGTGCTTTTGCTACAAACAGCCTGACAACATAAACAATCACAGGCAATAGATCAGATTAAGTGACATACCCAGGCGGAAATCACACAAAGCCTCCGCATGAAACTCACAAAACCCACAGATGGACTCTTTTTCCCAATCCCAAGAGGAGAGAGCGACTGCTGAGCAGTAAACTATTGTGCCTTCACACAAAGTGTAATATGGTATTGAAATGGGGGTTTTGCCTTCCAGCCGTAGATCAGGGTTCAAGAAGTGAGTAGCCTTAAAAGGATAGGCGTTGTGTGTTTTCAATGTTTCGCTGAAGCAGTAATACAGATGGTGACCCACGAGCGGTATGATCTGCAAATAAAGGTTGCCACACCGCATAGGACTACCACAGGGTGAATGGATATAATAGCAGAAAAGTGTGGAAAATTGATGCAAGACTGTGCTGAAGCAGGGGAATTTTCAGCAAACAATGCTGAGTGTTGAATTCCCTACCAGGAGAAAAGGGATTGCTAACTGTTGTAAAGTATTCCAAGCCAATTGCGAGGTTGAGTCACCCTGCGGGAGTGAAAAGAAATATCCACTGCAAAGAATGGTTTTTTTTCTGCAAGTAAAAAAGTCTCCTATGTATCTTGGGAGTAAAACAGACAACCAAATTGTGAAGAGTGAATGCCATAATACCCAAAGATGAGACTGAAAATTACTGAACTCAAGCAGAAAATCAAATTTTGTGCTGAAGCAGAGGATTGCACCAAGCAAGTACATGGTTTAAAGCAATGCCTTTGCTGAAGCCGAAAATGGGCAGCTAGCAAGCATTGTATTTAAAGAAATAGAACCCTGGTAATTTAAAATGGCCACCCAGCTGAAGTCAAATACAACTCTGTAAAAAGGGAAGAAAATTTGTTCCTGGTGTTAAAGAACCCCCCACAACAGAGCAGTGTTCCCTTCAGGCCTTATTCAGACAATGAGAGGATGCATGCACGTAATGCTAATGTTGTAAAACTACACGGGAAGAAAAAGTTACAGAGAGGCCTGTGAGAGCTACGACCTCTCAAGCAAAATATGCCCACCTGTAGGACTACAACATTGTGGGTTCTAGCAAATACAGTGACAACAGCTGCAATAGCGGCCTCCTGAGGTCAGGAAGAAAATTACCGATGCCCCAAAATGGAGGACAAAAATACAACGTTCCTGTAATGAACCCTACCCCACGGAAGAGTGGCCTTCCAGTCCGATGAGGAGGAAGACATCTCTTATGGGGAACCCAAACCGAGTCACACCCACAAAACACCCAAGAATGGTGGGGGTGACCTTGAACTCGGTACGAACCGAAAACCACTCCCTATGTGACAAATATGACGGCAGGTAGAAAGAGCGGGAGCGTGGATCACGAATATTTCCATCGACTATTCAGTTGCAAGAAAGCAAGGTGGATCCCAGTGACGCTGCTAAAATTTCAAATGAAGATGGAGACCCCAGTTATCCTGAGGGGACGGTGTCATCCAAAACAAAAAGGCGGAAAAAGAAAAGCGGTTCTTCACTTACCGTGGAAGGAACATACATCTGCAGAATCTTGCGGAGGAGAAGGGGGGGTCCGAAATGCCCTGCAGCTAGAGAAAATGGAGAAGTCGTCCCGCGGATGACCGAATCCAGAGGGCCCAAGGCAGAAGTCGTGACCCCAAAGAAGTGTCTGTCTGGTGCCAATAGTGAAAAAAACCTCAACAACCATCCCAGGGAACGGAGCCGGAACCGCTGAGTGACCGATCCCTTACCACCCTGGGATGCCTGAAGGTTGCCAGCGTGACGTAATCGGCTCCGGGAAAAATACGTGAAGCTACAGAAAGATGTGCTCCAATGTACTCTTTGGCCGACAGAATTGGACGATTCACAGACCTGAGCTAGATACTGCAAACTCTACTAAACCGCCATGGATGAAAAGCAGAGCCAATCTGATCAAAATAAATGGCTAAGCTGAAGCGGAAGTATGAGAGCACTGAGCAGATACAGTCTTCCAGCAGAGATGCACACTCTTCGCATAGAGCTGAACTGCCTCACACAGGAGGTTCAACAAGTGTCCGACAGAGGTATACTATCTCGAAGGAGGTTCATACACTCCGAGAGCACTGGATGCCTCAATCATGATCAACAGCGCCGCCAGAACTGGAAGTCTCCAGAAAGGAACTTCACAGTCTCATGAGGAGCTGGACATTTCAAAGAAAACATCCTACTCTTAACTTGATCTCAAAGTCTCTCAAGGAGCTTCAGAACCTAAACCTAGATGGGAAGTCTCTAGCCAGGAGACAGCCCGCCTCAAAGATGTGCAAAAATGGAAGTGGACTACAAGGAGGCCCTGAATAGTAGATATGAAAAAAAAGAAATGTAAGATTAAAAAAGAAAATTCTGAGTGACAGAACACGTCAAGGAAAGATGAAAAGCTGCACGAGCTTAAAGAAATAAATACCTTCTGGAAGATGAAAAGTTTGAAGCAGGCACCGGACTGCAGAACCAACTGCAAGGTTGCGTACGCACCTCCAGTTGCCGAGGAGAACAGCAAACGCTGCAGGAAGAAAAAGCTGCATGCTGCTAAAGAGGGCAAGCGCTGCAGGACGTCTGAATACAAGTACGTCCCCACAGGCAGTATGAGGAGCTAAAGGCCACGCTTGCATGTCTTCAGAGCATCATTGGAGGCGGAGCTTCGATACCAGGTGTTCTGTATGAGAGGGAGTGGGAGAAGGCTCAGAAACTGGAGCAAGAGCAGGAGAGACAGAGAGACTGTTCCATTCCTGAGTCAGTACACCAAGGAGAAAACAGACGCAGCGCAACCTTAACGACAAAAATTACAGAGCTCCAGAATATGAGGAGACACTGATACAGACTCACAGAAGCAAAGTGCGCAGATAAATTCACTAAAAGAGACTTGGCAACACCACTGAAACAGAGTGAGGGACACTGCAGACAGTAACTTACAGATTTTCAATAGGGAAAAAGGTATTGGCTCTGCCCCAGCACCGGTATCCACAGTAACTAATGCCCGTGAGGACAGGGTACAGGAGATTGGGGACTCCACGACCTTCCAAACACAAGATACAGTTTGAGCCACCTAAGAAAGCACTAACCACAAGAAAACCAGTACAGTAATAACCTGATCAGCGTATACATAACACATAACCCGTAACATAATACCTGACAGCTCTAACTAACCCTAACGTAACAGTAACACCCTGTATAGCTATATAACTAACCCTAACTGAACAGTAACACCCTGTCAGCTCTATACTAACCCTAACCGTAACGTAATAACTTGCTCAGCTCCATCAACTAACACTAACCACGTAACTAGGTACTAGTAATAACCTGATCAGAGTCAGCTCTACACTAACCCTAACCTGTAACAGTAACACCCTGATCAGCTCTACACTAACCCTAACCTGTAACAGTAACACCCTGATCAGCAATATACTAACCCTAACCTGTAACAGTAACACCCTGATCAGCTCTACACTAACCCTAACCCATAACAGTAATAACCCGATCAGCTCTATACTAACCCTAACCCCGTGACAGTAATAACCTGATCAGCTCTGCACTAACCCTAACCTGTAACAGTAACACCCTAATCAGCTATATACTAACCCTAACCTGTAACAGTAACACCCTGATCAGCTCTACACTAACCCTAACCCGTAACAGTAATAACCTGCTCAGCTCTATACTAACCCTAACCTGTAACAGTAACACCCTGGTCAGCTATATACTAACCCTAACCCGTAACAGTAATAACCTGATCAGCTGTATACCAACCCTAACCCGTAACAGTAATAACCTGATCAGCTCTATACTAACCCTAACCTGTAACAGTAACACCCTGATCAGCTATATACTAACCCTAACCTGTAACAGTAACACCCTGATCAGCTCTATACTAACCCTAACCCGTAACAGTAATAACTTGCTCAGCTCTACACTAACACTAACCCGTAACAGTAATAACCTGATCAGCTCTACACTAACCCTAACCTGTACAGTAAACCCTGATCGCAATTATCTAACCCTAAACCTGTAGCAGTAACACCCTGATCAGCTCTACACTACCCTAACCATACAGTAATAACCCGATCAGCTCTATACTAAACCCTAACCACCGTGACAGTAATAACCTGATCAGCTCTGCACTAACCCTAACCTGTACAGTAACACCCTAATCAGCTAATCTAACCCTAAACCTGTAACAGTAACACCCTCGAGCAGCTACTACACTAACCCTAACCGTAACAGTAATAACCTGCTCGCTCTATACTAACCCTAACCTGTAACAGTAACACCTGGTCAGCTATATTACTAACCCTAACCTAACAGTAATAACCTGATCAGCTGTATACTCAACCCTAACACGTAACAGTAATAACCTGATCAGCATCTCTATACTAACCATAACCTGTAACAGTAACACCCTGATCAGACTATATAACTAACCCTAACTGTAACAGTAACACCTGATCAGCTCTATACTAACCCTAACCCGTAACTAATAACTTGATCAGCTCTACACTAACACTAAACCCGTAACAGTAATAACCTGATCAGCTCTACACTAACCCTAACCTGTAACAGAACACCCTGATCAGCTATAACTAACCCTACCTGTAACAGTAACACCCTGATCAGCTCTATAATAACCCTAACCCGTAACAGTACAAACCTGATCAGCTATATACTAACCAACCCGTAACAGTAATAACCTGATCAGCTCACACACCCTAACCGTAACAGTAACACCCTTATCAGCTCTACACTAACCCTAACCTGTAACAGTAATAACGATCAGCTCTATACTAACCCTAACCCGTAACAGTAATAACCTGATCACATCTTATATACTAACCCAACCGTAACAGTAATAACCGATCAGCTATACAACCCTAATCCATAACAGTAACACCCTGATCAGCTCTATACTAACACCTAACCTAACTAATAAAGACGTATATACAACCCAACCCTAACAGTAATAACTGATCAGCTCTACACTAACCTAACCTGTACAGTAAACCCTGATCAGCTATCTACTACCCCTAACCGTAACATACACCATGATCAGCTCTACACTAACCCTAACCGTAAACGTAAACACCCTGATCAGCTATCATACTAACGTTAACATGGACATCCCTGTTCACAAAATTTGCCTCTAATACCAGCAGTGTGTGGTTTATTACTGATGGTAGCAATAACTAACCCCCGGCTGTTTCACAGGTGGAGAAATAGAAAAAGCTGCACCTGAGAACCCCCAGAAGGAGAGCCCTTAGTCACACCTGGCTGAACTGGAGACAAGCAAGAAGCCTAGTCCACAACTGGGCTGACCCAAGGAGGATCAGATGTCTTTGAGCAAAGCAAGGTAACCACAGACAAAGGGGACAAGATTCTACTGGAGCCCGAGATTGCTAGCAAACACGGGTGCGGATCAAGAGAGCAGAGAAGCGTCCCCTACAGCCGATCCCAGCTAAACAGATCGCTTTTCGTATAAGATATTTTCCAAGACTGTTGTCTATATATTATGTACTATCTGACTTGGGGCTGATGGAATAGCTTGGTAGTCCACCCAGTTAAAAGGGGCTGGAATATAAGGATACATATATGCCAAAGTGGAGCAAGTTTTGTTTGGCTCACTATTTCGCTTATGTTGATTTTTTTTGCTGTGTTCAAAGCGACAGGCACAATAAAGCCTTGTTTTAATTTCACCTTACAACAGTCTCCATTGTGTACCTCTGCACATGTCCTCCTACATATGGTGTCAGAAGTTTGGGATGAGAGGTGGCCTTTGAAGTTAAAAGTGCCCGGAGATTTCCTGTGGAATTTTTTTTTTTGTGCTTTTTGCCTACAAACAGCCTGAGCAACATAAACAATCACATGCAGCATAGATCAGAGTTAAAGTGACATACCCAGGCAGGAAATCTACACTGCACTGAAACTCACAAAACCACAGATGGACTCTTTTTTCCCAATCCCAAGAGGAGAGAGAGACTGCTGAAGCAGGTAAACCTTATTTGCCTATCACAACAAAGTGTAATATGGTCATTGAAATAGGGGTTTTGCCTTCCAGCCGTAGTCAGGGTTCAAGAAGTGAGTTAGCCCTTAAAAGGGATAGGCGTTTGTTGTTTTCAAATGTTTCGCTGAAGCAGTGAATACAGATGGTGACCCACGAGCGGTACTGATTCTGCAAATAAAGGTTGCCACACCGCATAGGACTACCAGCGGTGAATGGAGTATATGCAGAAAAGTGTGAAAATTGATGCAAGACTGTGCTGAAGCAGGGGAATTTTCAGCAAACAAATGCTGAGTGTGAAATTGCCCTACCAGGGAAAAAGGGATTGCTGAACTGTGTAAAAGGTATTCCAAAGCCAATTGCTGAGTGTTGAGTCACCCTGCCGGGAGTGAAAGAAATATTCCACTGCAAAGAATGGTTTTTTTTCTGCAAGTAAAAAAGTCTGCCTATGTATCTTGGGAGTAAAACAGACAACCAAATTGTGAAGAGTGAATGCCATAATACCCAAAGATGAGACTGAAAATTACTGAACTCAAGCAGAAAATCAAATTCTGTTGCTGAAGCAGAGGGATTGCACATAGCAAGTAAATGGTTTAAAGCAAATGCCTTTGCTGAAGCCAGAAAATGGGCAGCTAGCAAGCATTGTATTTAAAGAAATAGAACCCTGGGAATTTAAAATGGCCACCCAGCTGAAGTCAAATACAGACTCTGTAAAAATAGGGAAGAAAATTTGTTCCTGGTGTAAAGAACCCCACCACACAGAGCAGTGTCCCTTCAGGCCTTATTCAGACAATGAGAGTGAATGCATGCACAGTAATGCTAATGTTGTAAAACTTACCCAAGGGAAGAAAAAGTCTACAGAGAGGCCTGTGAGAGCTACGACCTCTACAAGCAAAATATGCCCACCTGTAGGACTACAACCATTTGGGGTTCTAGCAAATACAGTGACAACAGCTGCAATAGCGCCTCCTGAGGTCAGGAAGAAAAATATACCCGATAGCCCCAAAATGGAGGACAAAATACAACGTTCCTGTAATGAACCCTACCCCACGGAAGAGTGGCCCTTCCAGTCCGATGAGGAGGAAGACATCTCTTATGGGGAACCCAAACCGAGTCACACCCACAAAACACCCCAAGAATGGTGGGGGTGCCTGAACTCGGTACGAACCGAAAAGACCACTCCCTATGATGACAAATATGATCGGCAGGAGAAAGAGCGGGAGCAGTGGATCACCGAATATTTCCATCGACTATTACAGTTGCAAGAAAAGCCAGGTGGATCCAGTGACGCTGCTAAAATTTCAAATGAAGATGGAGACCCCAGTATCCCTGAGGGGACGGTGTCATCCAAAACAAAAAGGCGAAAAAAGAAAAGCGGTTCTTCACTTACCGTGGAAGGAACAGATACATCTGCAGATCTTGCGGAGGAAAAGGGGGTCCGAAATGCCCTGCAGCCTAGAGAAAATGGAGAAGTCGTCCCGCGGATGACCGAATATCCAGAGGGCCCAAGGCAGAAGTCGTGTACCCCAAAGAAGTGTCTGTCTGGTGCCAATAGTGAAAAAACCTCAACCAACCATCCCAGGGAAGCGGAGCCGGAACCGCTGAGTGACGATCCCTTGACCAGCCCTGGGGATGCCCTGAAGGTTGCCAGGCGTGACTGTAATCGGCTCCGGGAAAATAACGTGAAGCTACAGAAAGATGTGCTCACAATGTACTCTTTGGCCAGGACAGAATTGGACGATCTCAAGACTGAGCTAGATACTGCAAACTCTACTATAACCGCCATGGATGAAAAGCAGAGCCAATCTGATCAAATAATGGCTAAGCTGAAGCGGAAGTATGAGGAGGCACTGAAGCAGATGACAGTCTTCCAGCAAGAGATGCACACTCTTCGCATAGAGCTGAATGCCTCACAACAGGAGGTCAACAGTGTCCGGACAGAGGTAGACGTATCTCAGAAGGAGGTTCATACACTCCGCAGAGCACTGGATGCCTCACATCATGAGATCAACAGCTGCCGCACAGAACTGGAAGTCTCCAGAAAGGAACTTCACAGTCTCACTGAGGAGCTGGACATTTCAAAGAAAACTATCCTACATCTTAACTTAGATCTCAAAGTCTCTCAGAAGGAGCTTCAGAACCTAAACCTGGAGATGGAAGTCTCTAGCCAGGAGACAGCCCGCCTCCAAGCAGATGTGCAAAAATGGAAGGTGGACTACAAGGAGGCCCTGAATAGTAGATACTGAAAAAAGAGAAAATGTAAGATTAAAAAAAGAAAATTCTGAGTTGACAGAACACGTCAAGGGAAAGAATGAAAAGCTGCACGAGCTTAAAGAAATAAATAAACTTCTGGAAGATGAAAAGTTTGAAGCAGAGCACCGACTGCAGAACCAACTGCAAGGTCTGCGTACGCACCTCCAGTATGCCGAGGAGAAGCAGCAAACGCTGCAGGAAGAAAAGCTGCATGCTGCTAAAGAGGGACAAGCGCTGCAGGAACGTCTGAATACAAAGTACGTCCCCACAGAGCAGTATGAGGAGCTAAAGGCCACGCTGCATGTCTTCAGAGCATCATTGGAGGCGGAGCTTCGATACCAGGTGATTCTGTATGAGAGGGAGTGGGAGAAGGCTCAGAAACTGGAGCAAGAGCAGGAGAGACAGAGAGACTGTTCCATTCCCTTGAGTCAGTACACCAAGGAGAAAACAGACGCAGCGGCAACCTTAACGACAAAAATTACAGAGCTCCAGAATATGAAGGAGACACTGATACAGACTCACAGAAAGCAAAGTGCGCAGATAAATTCCCTAAGAAGAGACTTGCAACACGCACTGAAACAGAGTGAGACACTGCAGACCAGTAACTTACAGATTCTTCCAATACGGGAAAAGGTATTGGCTCTGCCCAAGCACCGGTATCCCACAGTAACTAATGCCCGTGAGGACAAGGGTACAGTGAGAGTTGGGGACTCCACGCACCTTCAAAACAAGATTACGAAGTTTGAGCCACCTAAGAAAGCACTAACCAAATCTGCAGCTGCCCAACAGGCAACAAACAGAGGTAGGAGTGCAGAATCAAAGCCAGAAGAATCCTTAGCTGAGGAAGCTGAAAAGATAGGACGTTCTCTGGTAAGGGAGGTGGAAGTGCAAGTCCCAAAGAAGCTGAACTGGCGACTCCGTTGTGTGGAGGAGGTGCAGAAAGACCGCTTCAAGAGCGGAAAACTCTAAGGGCTAGTCCTAACTGCTCTACAACTGTTGACATACAGTTTGTCTACAAAAAGAAGAGTGCCCGACGCAACGGAAATCTCATGACCGCGCACTCGGTAAAAAGACTTTACTTGGAAAAAGTCCTCCTCGAGTGACTGAGGAGTGCTGATCTCAAGCACCTTCGGGGGGAGACAAAAATAAACTGGAGAAAGGGCTCCGATCCCAGCGGGACAGAGGGTTCTCTTCCTCCATCCACTCTCATTCAAGTCACAGAAAGATCTCGAATGAGAGTGGGAGGATGGGCTTTGGCCGTGGTAAGCCCGAGCTTCCCACAAACAGGGGAGGTATGTAACAGGGGACTTATCCCTGTTCACAAATGTGCCTCTAATCCAGCAGTGTGGTGGTTAACTGCTGGTAGGCAATTAACTGACACCACCTGGCTGATTACAGGTGGTAGAAAAAGCCTGCCTCTGAGACAGGAAGTGAGACTCCTTAGCTCACACCTGAGCTGAACTAGGAGACAGAGCAGAGATTCCTTAGTCCACAACTGGGCTGAACCAAGGAAGGACAGATGTCTTGATGGACAAGCTGACCACAAGACAAAGGGGACAAGATTCTAACCTGGAGCCTGGAGATTGCCTTAGCACACACGGGTGCGGATCCAAGAGAGCAGAGAAGCTTCCCCTACAGCAGCCCAGCTAACAGATAAGACTTTTCGTATAAGACTTTATTTTCCAATGACTGTTGTCTATATATATATATGTATAAATATGACTTGTGCTGGTGAATAGCTTGGGTAGCCACCCAGTTAAAAGGGGCTGGAATATAAGGATACATAAATGCCAAAGTGGAGCAAGTTTTGTTTGGCTCACTATTTCGCTTATGTTGATTTTTTTTGCTGTGTTTAAAGCGACAGGCACAATAAAGCCTTGTTTTAATTTCACCTTACAACAGTCTCCATTGTGTACCTCTGCACATGTCCTCCTACACTAACCCTAACCCGTAACAGTAATAACCTGATCAGCTCTACACTAACCCTAACCTGTAACAGTAATAACCTGCTCAGCTCTATACTAACCCTAACCTGTAACAGTAATAACCTGCTCAGCTATATACTAACCCTAACCCGTAACAGTAATAACCTGATCAGCTCTACACTAACCCTAACCTGTAACAGTAACACCCTGATCAGCTCTACACTAAACCTAACCTGTAACAGTAACACCCTGATCAGCTATATACTAACCCTAACATGTAACAGTAACACCCTGATCAACTATATACTAACCCTAACCTGTAACAGTAACACCCTGATCAGCTATATACTAACCCTAACCTGTAACAGTAATAACCTGCTCAGCTCTACACTAACCCTAACCCGTAACAGTAACACCCTGATCAGCTCTACACTAACCCTAACCTGTAACAGTAATAACCTGCTCAGCTCTACACTAACCCTAACCCGTAACAGTAATAACCTGATCAGCTCTACACTAACCCTAACCCGTAACAGTAACACCCTGATCAGCTCTATACGGCAGAAAATAGATACAATGAGAATAAACTAATACTATGGAAACCAGAAAATAGATTATAATTTTTTTTTTTAAAAACCTGTATATTTTAATATTTTAAGGGGCAGGGGTAAAAAGAGGGATAGGAGAAAATCATACAGAATAAACACATAACAAATTATACATAAGGCCAAGAGAATGGGTATCGAGGGGTAATAAAAAAAATTAAAACATGTGGTCACTCCCTGCGGTTAATCAAAAATCAAGCGTTTGTCTAGATAAAGTGTGCACTACTGCCACCCCAAGCCCTTCACACCTCACCGTATGACACACACTATAGTAAAACTGAAGCAGCCCCGCTATCCCCAATCTGCCCTCAGAGGCGAACCATGGTTCCTATTCAAGGGCACATTAGCGGCATTTCTCTTTCAGAAATGCTCCATCACCAACACATGCCAACCCCAGCCCTTAATGATGTTTAGATCAGGTGTCACTTGTTTGTTCCAAAATGCCGCATTACGACACCTGGTTGCGGAGAGAACATGAGTTACGAGTTTAGATGAGTGTTTAGGTAGATCAGGTGGCGGTCTGCCCAACTGGGCCGTCCACGGATCTGGTTTCATAGAGGTACCCAATAAGGAATTAATGAAGGACACTTGTCACTTGCATCTTCTAAAACAGGCAGGAAAATAAGGAGTTATTGATGGCGTGAACCATTCTGGAGATAAGTACCATCGAAATAATAATTTATAAGCGTTTACTTTAATAATGGTGTATATTGAACTCTTGGCCGCTGCCTTACAAATGTCCCCCAATCTAGGGCTTGGGCAAGGGTATGAGGCACCCTAGGCGAACCTTCAGCCCTGTGCCCACCTCCCACCCCCAATTTACTTTCACTTTTCACAGGATATGTACAAGAAATGCACATTAGAATTTTATTTTCTGTTTAGGAAATGCAAAAACAAATTTCTTCAGGTTATTTTTTTTGTGCAATCTAATTTTATATTGTCAAGGTGGATAGCCCAACAAGTCTTTCCCCCTCCCCTCATTCTCTCGACCCCTCTCAGTTAAAAGTTCCTACCTGTGGAGTGGAGCGGGGGAAGACCTTCCTGGTGGCAGACACCAGAAGTTTTCACTGACTTCTAGGTCGGACTGCTGGAGTGGGCTCCGTCCTCCGTCTGTGTTTGATATTATCCCAGCCCCTAGTGTGTCCCTAGAATTTCACAGTAGGCATTTGCTAAGTTGGGAAGCAGTGGGTTAAACTGTAACTGTAGTGGTTTATTCTGAACAATAAACAACCAAACATTAGGCTCACTTTAAGAAAACCAAACCATAAAATAAAACCCTACTCCCTTTTGACTTACTAAACATCTCAGGCTCTATCTACCTGGCTGGCCAGATAAGACATTTACCAGCCCCAAACATACCCTCCTGTTTAGAGACAGAATATCAATGAGCGATATAAAAGTCCTTATTATTTAGTTGCTGGGGTATCCCTCCCAGGGTCTCCAGGTAATTCCCTCAGCAGGATTGAAATGCTGGTTCCTTGTATAATCCGCTCCGTTCAGCAGCTTGTTGGCCCTTGAGGCAATCCTCTGCCTGGGTGTGAGTCCCAGCAGCCCTGCTTCCTGCAGGCCTCGGGCCAGTCCAACCAGTATCCTCCTGGTCGGGGAGAAGTCTCTGTACCATCCTGGCTGGGGAAAGACAAGCTCAATGTCTCTGGCAGTTTCCTGCATTTTAAACCTCCTGTTCATAGAGGAGTGCTGGCTTCATTGGCTGCACCTGAAGCTACCCTCTCTAGGAGAAATTTAACTACCGGCATGCTGGAAAGCACACACACTGCACTACTCCAGCATACAGATATAGTGACTCTGTCACTGTGGATAGAGAGGGTGGTAGTCGGATATTGAGGGAAAGGACATTCCAGATTTGTGGGGGTCGGTGAGAAAGGTTTAAGGCGGGAGAGGGCCTTAGACACAAAAGGGGTAAAGGGAAGACATCCCTCAGCAGAACGCAAGAGTTGGGATGGTTCATAGCGAGAAATTAGGGCTGAGATGTAAGGAAGGTCAGAGGAGGGTATAGTGATATATTAGGGCTGAGATGTAAGGAGGATCAGAAGAGTGTAAAGCTTTAAAAGTGAGGAGGAGGATTGAGTGTGTGATACGGAATTTGATAGGGAGCCAGGAGAGGGATTTCAGCAGGGGAGACGCTGAGACAGATTTAGGAAAGAGTAAAGTGATTCTGGCAGCAGCGTTTACGATAGATAGTTGGGGAGACAGGTGAGAGGCAGGAAAGCCGGACAGCAGGAGGTTACAGTAATTGAGACGGGAGACGTATGCTTTATTAGCCAGCAGCTTTAAAGCAGCAGTTCAAGCAATATCCTACATTTGTTTTTTTTTTTTTTTTTTAATAAATCAGTTCTGTACTATGGGAAATACTTGTAGCATTAAAAAAAAAAAAAAAAGAATGTTTTAAAGACATTTTTAATGTTTCTAATGTATGAAGCAATTCCAAAGTGACAGCCCCCTTCCCCTTCTGATTGGCTCTGGCTCTTGAGCCCCGCCCTCTCTCTAGCAGTGCACCAATTGTATCTAGTAACTGCCCAGTCAATCATATTCCAGGAACTACATGGCCAAAAATGCTCTGCAAGAATTGAATTAAATAACCCTGGGCAAGCAATCTATTACAGTCGATTACAGGAGAACGGATCGATCTGCAGCTTAGCAAATCACTTGTCAGTGTGCAGATTGTATTGATGCACATATTGAATAGGAAAAAAATATATATATATTTTAAAAACGTCAGCTTGAACTGCAGCTTTAAACAGAAAACAGCTTCGTATTAGCAAAGTTAGAGCAGAAAATAACAACCAGGCCTAACCCCATGTGGGGGACTGACTAACGCTTCAGCAGTACCTGAGGGATTAAAGTCTAGGCTTCTTACCAACCTTTTACACAAGTCCAAAAAGAGGCACCTGTAGAGAGGGTGCCCACCAGTTTTTTTTTTAGTTTAATTTTCTTTCATACTATTGCTGTACATGTGGAGGGTATTCAGAAAAGCCTTACGTTTAGGAGTTATAATAAAACATATTAATAAAGGGCAAGCACTGAGTCATGGAAGGAACAGCTTCCTTAACAGAAAGGGAGAGAGTTACAGGCACAGGTAAATTATACTGATGGAGAAAATTCAAGGGAGAATAAGGTAGATGCTTTTTAAAAATAAATTAATCCCCTCTGACTGCTTTATCCACACAAATAATCTCATTAAAATTGGATTAACAGGAGTCCTAAATTGTCTTAGAACTTACCTTTCTCTTTCAGAGTTTGCCGGTGCCCTCAGGGGGGAGAAGTGACGCTGGCTCAGGCTGGTTCCAACTCTCGCACCCAGCAGAATTCGGGTTTTATGAGACGGCTTTGGGATCGGCTCCATGTCCGGAAACAGGGGGGAAAGTGCTGTGTTATTGGGGCTCTGAGCCTGAAAAGAATAAAAAACGTCCCTGCTATTTAACCCTTCCGTGGTGGGAGAACAGCGCATTGCTTTGCTCCGTCACGGCTTTTCAATAAAAAACGTATTTTATTAGTAGGCTCTTTGCAAGTAAAACCTTTTAACCCCTTCAATATGTTGGCAGCTAAGGGATTAGCAAACACATTTTCTCCACATTATAGGAAAATATCATTACTAAAGTAGGATTGTTTTTTTCCCAAACTTTGTGTTTTCTAAAGTTTTCAAAAGTAAGGGGATACAAAAATTAAAAGGGGGGAGAGGATGGGTGGGGTTAAGGGCACAGAAAGAAAAGTGGAATGGGGTGGTGGGTGGTAGGGGGTACATTTCCAGTAGGTCAGTCACTTTAGCTGTTAGAAAGTTATTGAAATATACATATACATATGAGATAATATAGAGAGAAGAGTAGGATGTGTTTTAAGTATTTAAAATTAAATTTCCCTATATGTTTATGTTTTAAAAATAATTTCCCTGATTCATTCTGTTAATCAAATAAAATATAGACTGTCATAGGGCAAATGATATTTTATTAGGGAGAAAAATAAATATATATATATATATATATATATATATATATATATATATATATATATATATTTCTTAATAACAAGGAATGTGAAATGTGTGCGGGTGATAAAGAGGGTCCAGTTACTAGGGTGAGCCTGGGGAGATACATCACAAATATCTGGAGATAAGTCTTGTTACAGATACCAAAACGATATTTTTTGTAATGAAGAATAACATCAGTAGAGCCGCACACTCCGGTACATTACCGGCTCACGTAAACCTGTCCCGTCCGTTATAGAAATCTGGGTCAATTTAGATGTGTTAAAAGGAACTCAGCATGGGAGAAAGATTTTGTAGAGCAATCAGAGATAATTACAAAAATATTTTTGTAATGAGGATATGACAAAGCCCTTAACACAGCTAATAACACAACAACAAGAAAATGCAGTTACAAAGAAATAAAATTGCTTCTAACAAAAAACAAAACAAAATCATGAAATCCATAATTTTTAACTATATATACATCTTTTTATAAATGTAGAAATATTTTAAGCAAACACTGAAACATTCTTTTATGTGATCCAGTTTTAAAAGAAATGTTACCACAGAATTATAGTATTGTATACAAAAAAGAGTTTCTCACCTTCATACCTAAAACTTAAAAAAAATAAAAATAAAATGTAAATATTGATATTTGATTGTTTTGAAAGGATGGCCCCTTTGTGGTCAAATCAATATGACCAAATAGTTTGAACACAAAAATGTTCTTGACTTGTTAGGGGACAATCTTCTGACATTAAAGATTTGGCTGATTGGGACAGTTCATGTTATTTATTGGAACGCCCTTGCGGGTTGCAGTATGTTAGACTAAAAAAAAGAGAATTTATAAACATCAACGTAACATAGAAAAGGAACTGAGGACTCATAGTGTGTCTAGATGAAGCCCATGATTGCAAAGTTTTTTTAATTCATAGAAGTATAGAAATGATAAACAACACCATTCTTGTCAACCCTCCCAAAATATCCTTTATAGATAGCACCTTTCCGGACTCCCCATATTGGGGGCATCCTCCCCATATTGAGGGTATCCTCCCACGCCGCATGTTGAGGGCAGATTCTCGGACTTCCCATATTGAGAGCAGTCTCCTGGGCTTCTCAAATTGTGGGAAGCCCCCTAGACTCCCATATTGAGGGCAGCATCCTGGACTCCTCATATTGAGGACAGCTCCTGTGTGTGATTATGGGGTAAGGCCAGTTTGTGGACCTGTTGAAAGGTGGGAGTTAAGACTCTGTATTAGGAAGAAGAGAAAACTCTTGGATATTTAAATGTGAAGAAAACATGACTGCATCTAAGTCAACCAACTGGTTTTAAGCATGGGGGCTCCCAGTTGCAAAACTGTGTGTGTGCAGAATCTTGGTGTTGTCCTTGACTGTAACTGGACCCTTAAACATCAGGTATCAGCCGTGGTCAAACCTTCAGGATTAGGCACTTGATCCCCGTAGAGGATCTTACTACGCTTGTTCATGCCTTTGTGTCCTCATGCCTGGAATACTGCAATGCACTCTACTTGGGCATTCCCGGGAAAAGAGCGGCGCCGCCTGCAGCTGGTGCAGAACGCTGCGGCCAGATTGTTAACAACCAGACCCGTTCTTGCCACCGGTTCTCCAGTCTCTGCACTCCCTGCCTTTAAAATGGCGAATTTATTTCAATATGGGCTTGTTACATTCATAGGATACATGCCCAGGGTCCCAACTATCTGAGAGAGCTTCTAGTTCTCTACACTCCCATTCGCTTACCTCCATCTGCAGATGAAGGACTCCTAACAGTTCCCAGAATCTCCTTCACATCCTTTGGGGCCCCAGCTTTTAGCCCCGCTGCTCCTCTCTCATACATACCAGCTGTCCAATAGGAATGCTCCTTCTCCAGTCACATAGTTCCCTGGCTCCCACCGGCATCAGCTGTGTGCTGTATTCCTGCTGCTCCTGCTGGCTGAACATGGACTTCTGCTGCTACCGCCACCAGGACGTCTGCTGCTGCTTCCACGATGTCGCAGCGATCCTCCTCACCCTCCACAGTGGTCTTCCTCACCCTGCAGGTAAGTGCCGTCCGGGTAACCGGGTACCCGGCCGGGCAAAATGGTTCCTTTTGCCCGGTTTTCGGAAAATTTAGGACCCGGTACAACACTAATGCAGTGACGCCGTTTACGAGCACTTTGTTGAGAAGGGACAGAGACTTTATCAGCTTGGTGTCTCCCTGTTTATGCACACCTCAATACTTATACATATGTAAGTGTAACGTTTTAAGGTTCTCTCATTGGAATTTAAATACGATTGCATTTTCCTTCTTTGCGCTTTTTTCTTCTGAGGTTTACTAGACATCTGGGTGCTTAACCTGTTGACTTTTAGTTGAATTCAAGTCTCACTGATACCAATCAGTATCTTCCTTGTGTAATCTAGAGAGCTTTTTTTCTTATTTGTATTCAGTATCTTCCTTGGACAGAACCACCAATTCTGGGATGTTTGAGGTTGACGTCTCTGTGACAGCCCTGGGATTTGTATAGGTGGTCTCCAGCATTTCTCTTATAATTTATCTGACACTTTTTAAAGTCAAATTTATAACTCAGATTGGTATGTGTGACAAGGCACAGAGGGTCCATAGGGTGACACTGTGACAAGACACGGCCTTAATATGAAGTTAGCCTCAGGGTGACATTGTGACAGGACACGGCCTCAAGGTGACAATGTGACGACACGGCCTTGAAGTGACAGAATATTGGCCTTAGGACAACACTCAACAGGAAACAATCTCAGGGTGACACTGTGACAGGAAACGGATTCATAGCCTACAATTGTACCTATTTCTATGCCATGTACCTATTAAAACCAGCTGTACCGATTGTACCTTTTTCTGCCTTTGAGGGCCGAGGAGCGCTGCGCTAACACGCCCATTGGTTAATGTGACAGGGCACAGCCTCGGGGTGTGTGACAGGGCACAGCCTCGGGTGCTGCTGTGACGGGGCATGGCCTCGGGGTGTGTGACAGGGCACGGCCTCAGGGTGAAGCTGTGACAGGGCACGGCCTCGGGGTGTGTGACAGGGCACCGCCTTGGGGTGTTGCTGTGACAGGGCACGGCGTCGGGGTGACGCTGTGATAGGGCACGGCGTCGGGGTGACGCTGTGATAGGGCACGTCCTTTTGTGATGCTGTGACAGGGCACGGCGTCGGGGTGACGCTGTGGCAGGGCACAGCTTTGGGGTGATGCTGTGACAAGGCACGGTCGGTCTCGGGATGGCACTGTGGCAGGGCACAGCCTCGGAGTGACACTGTGGCAGGGCACGGCTTTGGGGTGATGCTGTGACATGGCACGGTCTCGGGGTGACACTGACAGGGCACAGCCTCAGGGTGACGCTTTGACAGGGCACGGTCTCAGGGTGACACTGTGACAGGGCACAGTCTCGGGGTGACACTGTGACAGGGCACGGCCTCATGGTGTGTGATAGGGTACGGCCATGGGTTGTGTGACAGAGCACAGCCTCGGGGTGACACA
Organism: Ascaphus truei; assembly: GCA_036426205.1. Taxonomy (NCBI): domain Eukaryota; kingdom Metazoa; phylum Chordata; class Amphibia; order Anura; family Ascaphidae; genus Ascaphus; species Ascaphus truei. The sequence goes on along the minus strand of WSYH01000773.1, from coordinate 100,595 downwards.
GCCTTGGGGTGTGTGACAGGGCACGGCACGGCCTCGAGGTGGCGCTGTGACAGGGCACGGTCTCATGGTGTGACAGGGCACGGCCTCGAGGTGGCGCTGTGACGGCGAGGTGGCGCTGTGACAGGGCACGGTCTCGGGCTGTGTGACAGGGCACGGTCTCATGGTGTGGCAGGGCACGGTCTCATGGTGTGGCAGGGCACGGCTACGGGGTGTGTGACAGGGCACGGTCTCTGGGTGACACGGCCTCGGGGTGTGTGACAGGGCACGGTCTCATAGTGTGGCAGGGCACGGTCTCGGGTTGTGTGACAGGCCACGGTCTCTGGGTGACACGGCCTCGGGGTGTGTGACAGGGCACGGTCTCATAGTGTGGCAGGGCACGGTCTCATGGTGTGACAGGGCACGGTCTCATGGTGTGACAGGGCACGGCCACGGGGTGTGTGACAGGGCACGGCCACGGGGTGTGTGACAGGGCACGGTCTCATGGTGTGACAGGGCACGGCCACGGGGTGTGACAGGGCACGGCCACGGGGTGTGTGACAGGGCACAACCTCGGGGTGTGTGACAGGGCACGGCCTCGGGGTGTGTGACAGGGCACGGCCTCGGGGTGTGTGACAGGGCACGGCCTCGGGGTGTGTGACAGGGCACGGCCACTGGGTGACACGGCCTCATGCTGTGTGACAGGCCAGCTGACACAGGCCCGTGTTTATTTTCGCACACAGAGGCCCAAGATGGCTGCCGCTCCCGTGCTCGCACAACGCGCGCCTCTCCCTTGGTTACGTGCACGCGCAGCCCGCCCGGCCGCAGAGAACGTTCCAGAGCGTCGTGCCGCAGCGCGAGGACATGGGCGTGTCCTCCCTTTCCCTGCCTTCCCCCTCTCTGCCCTGGCCGCGCCCCGAGTGGCCCTTAGGTATCCTGGGAGATGTAGTCCGACGGCCGCTGCATGTTCCTGGGACTGACCCACGAAAAGACTACAGCTCCCGTCATACACTGCGCATAGCCACGCCCCCCAGACCGCGGCGCAGGCGCGGTGCTGAACCCCGTCTGACTCCCCCTCAGCCCGGCTGCTTGTTTTCCTGAGTTGAGGATCCGCAGCGGAGAAGGCAGGAAGCAGAGCCGGCTGGCACAGCACCGAGACAGCGGCCGGAACCCCGCAGCGCCCCCTTCCACACCCGCCAGGTAACGTCAACAACACCCGGCGGGGTTTGACAGCAACATGCGCGGTGTCTTACCAGGCTCACTCACAATACAGAGGGTGTCACTCAGCGCAGGAAGAGAAAGGGGTCACTCAGCGCAGGGAGAGAAAGGGATCACTCAATGAGGGTCACTCAGCGCAGGGAGAGGGGGTTACCGAGTGTCACTCAGCAGAGGGAGAGTAGGGCCTAACTCACTGTCACTCAACATAATTAGTCTCACTAAGTGTCACTCGGAACAGGGAGAGAATGATGTCACTGAGTGTCACTCAATATTAGAGGCTCACTCACTGAGTGTCACTCGACAAAGGGAGAGGGGTTTACTGAGTGTCACTTGGCCCTGGGAGAGAAGGGCCTCACTCACTGAGTGTCACTCAGCATAGGGAGAGTAGAGCCTCACTGAGTGTAATTCAGCATGGGGAGAGAAAGGCCTCACTGTCACTCAATATTATTAGAGGCTCACCCACTGAGTGTCACTCAACATAATTAGTCTCACTCACTGAGTGTCACTCGGAACAGGGAGAGAATGATGTCACTGAGTGTCACTCAATAGTAGAGGCTCACTCACTGAGTGTCACTCGACAAAGGGAGAGGGGTTTACTGAGTGTCAATTGGCCCTGGGAGAGAAGGGCCTCACTCACTGAGTGTCACTCAGCATAGGGAGAGTAGAGCCTCACTGAGTGTAATTCAGCATGGGGAGAGAAAGGCCTCACTGTCACTCAATATTATTAGAGGCTCACTCACTGAGTGTCACTCTGCACAGGGAGAGAATGATGTCACTGAGTGTCACTTGGCACAGGGAGAGAAGAACTTCACTGAGTGTCACTCAGCACAGGGAGAGAAGGGCCTCACTCACTGAGTGACTGAGTATAACAACTGAGTCTTCCTGACATGGGAAGGGAGTGTCACTTATTACGTTTCTCCGGTGTAACGGTGCGGCTCCCTCACTGAGTGTCCCTCAGAAATAGGGGAGTCTCACTCCGTATTACGGGGTTAACCACCTCGTGTCTGTAATGGGAATTCCATGACCACCCCCAAATCTCAAACACTGGGGACCCTGCGGTCTGACCGCGGTACCTCGGTCCGGTGATGTGAGAACAGGGGTCTCTAGTGACATTGCACATGAGCATCGACAAGGAGATGCCAGGCTTTCAAGGGGTTAATATGGGGGGCTCCACCCCCACACCCCCCTAAACATCCTCCTATGGGAGCCCCTTGTTAGACTACATGTCCTGACTGCTTCCCACATCACCTGATTACAAACAGCACGGGTTAGTCCAATACTTCCCCATTTGCACCGTAACATAACCATCTGTTGCAGGCCGCCGCTGGGCGCGGAAGGGGTTAAACATGCCGCATTGTGTATGCAGCGCAGCAGCAGGTCCCATCGGTCAGCTGAGAGCCCCTGTGACAGGGGCAGAGAAGAGCAGCCGCTGGGCGCTTTGTTTGTGTGTTCATGTTGTGTGTTTCTCCCCTTCCTTTTGTGTGTCTGCTTTTCTCCCTGGCTTGTGGGCGGCAGGGGGAGCCCTGGGTGCGATGATGCACCCGGTACATCCCTGTTAGATGAGGAGGAGGAGGAGGAGGGGGGGACATTATACAGTATGTTCCTGTGCATAGTGCCGTACTGTAACTGGGAGAGGATACTGCTAGCATCCCCATGTTTTATCTCGTCATTGGGATAAAAACAAAACCCCCATGGGTTTTGTCTTTCAATGACCTGGCTTGGGAGTATTGTATGGGTGTGCAGGTTCTGATTTGTCCCTCATGTTGCTGGCGGTGTGGGTGCTTGGTACTGGGTGAGGCTGCTGCGTGGATATAGTCTCGTGTCTCTTCGCACGCATTGCGTGTGATGGGCAGTTTTTTTGCATGGTGACCGTGCTGTAAAGATGTGGCCTTGCTGGACATAGTGACCAGAGCTTTGCACGGCGCGTGAGGCCTAAACTCCGGTTCACCAGAAGATGTACATTGTGTTGTGGGTTATTTGGAGGGGGGGGAGGGAATGCTGTGTATTTAACAGTATCGCATCTCCTGAGCAAAATGTTCGAGGTTTGTAGATGTGGTAACTGACTGTGTAATGTCCACTATTTAAATAAGTTAATGTACATTTAGCCTCAGTTTTAATTAAGGCTTAAAGGTTTAGTACACAGTACGCACACTAATTGTCTACATTTTAATTGCGTGCTTGCCCATTCTCCTCCAATATTTGAGGTGTTATTGTATATTAAATATACATATCACCCACCTCTCCTCCCTTTTGGTTAATTAGTTTTGTTTGACCAGGCTGATGTTATGACGATGTAATAGTAGCCAAAGGTCTTATTGGCAGCTTCACATAAACCAGGGCTGGGCAACTCCAGTCCTCAAGGGCCACCAACAGGTCAGGTTTTCAGAATATCCCTGCTTCAGCACAGGTAGCTCAATCAGAGGCTCAGGCAAAGACTGTGCCTTTGAGCCATCTGTGCTGAAGCTGTAACAGATTGAGCCACCTGTGCTAAAGCAGAGATCCTGAAAACCTGTCCTGTTGGGGCTGAGGGTGGTGAGGTCTGGAGTTGCCCACCCTTGGTATAAACCATTTATAGGAAGCTGTGTATCTGAGGCAGTAATTGTTGATGGGGCACATTTCTCTAGGCAGCCCAGGTCTGAGTTGTGTGAGAACACTGGATTTGTATAACTTTTATTGGGAGCGTCGGGCTGAAAAGTAAATGTTCTTGTGGTTTAAGATCAAACCAGCCTCTTATATTGAACGGATTCGTGAGAAAAAACGCAGATTTCTTTCCAGTATATATAAAAAATTAATAATTATATTCTTTTTAATGGATCTTTTGTCTGTGCTTTTTTTTTTAACGAGATTGCATTACGCTGTACTCATTATTTTAAGCACAGTGCGTCCGTGTTCCCGGCATTGCCGATTCCAGTCCAGCCTGTACAATGATGTCATTGTCTCATCAAACAGAACGCAGACGGGGAAATTGATTGAACACATTTGCTGCAAGATGGGCCTGACTTTTTGTGTAGGTTCCCTGGTTGTGAATAGGTTAAAACCAGTGCTGTGCCTATCATTACAACAGGAGTGGCCAACTCCAGTGCTCAAGGGCCGCCAACGGCCCAGGTTTTCTGGATATCCCTTCGGCACGTGACTCAGTCACCAACCGCACCACCTGTGCTGAAGCACGGATATCCTAAAAACCTGGCCTGTTGGCTACCCTTGGAACTGGAGTTGGCTTACCCCTGCATTAGTCATGTTGTAGCACTTAGCACGGTAACACCTCTCTTCACATGAGTCCATCTGAAGTGGTTTCAGCTGCAGGCCGGGTATTTTGACCCCACACAGCACAGATATTATTCCGTCTGTAATGTACCTGCTTACCGGAGCCCTGTCCGGGGAATTAGCCAAGCAGTTCTTTGCAAATACACGACAATTGTTAGGCTGTTTGTAATCCTGTTAGCATTATGTACAACAGAAAACTAGCAGATGAATTCATGCTGTATTTGATCAATATAAACAAAAAGTTCAAATTGCTATGTAAAGATGCGGTTATGTTACTGGAAAATATTAATTGCACAGTATAATTCCAAACGCTTGGTTCGGTCAGCACCATTTAACCAGATCTTTTATAAAAGCCTTTTTCAATAATTTTATTGGTGTTTTTTTTAGGTAGAAATACTGCAGTTTGTGACAGCGGTCAAACCCCAGACCCTCAATGCTAAGAGAAGATGAAAGATCTAGATTTAGGAATGGAATATGTCATACCCAGTCCTGGGTACCGAAATGTTCGGGAACCGAGAGACCAAGATGAGAAAAAGGAGCCGGAGGATTTCATGTACCAGAAAGCAAAACGCCATGTGAGTACCTCGCATTCTCCGCGGTCATCAGGCCGTACTGGCGCTTGGTCACGTTTTCTGGCTAGCAGTAATAATCCTTTTGTTGTTGTTCACCTTCCTTAATTTCTATCTGCTGAGTCTAAACCAGGGGCGGACAACTTCAGTCCTCAAGAGCTTACCAACAGCTCAGGTTTTCAGGATATCCCTGCTTCAGCACAGGTGGCTCAATCGGTCTCTGCGTCAGTTGAGCATAAGGTTTTATGTGTATTTTCCCACCCAGTCGAGGTCTCTTGAGCCGACTCTGACTGAGCCACCTGTGCTGAAGCAGGGGTATTCTGAAATCTGACATGTGTGGGGGGGGGGGGGGGGGGTTGAGGACCCCTGGCTTAGAGATAAAAAATTCCGTAAATGTGAATGTAATATTCTGCATATAGAATTTCTTCCCTAATTTATAGATTCCGTATATCGAGAGATGCCTGTATACAAAAGACTGCTTGGCCCAGATTTGCTAAATGGTGCTAATCCTTTGAGCATCTTTGTCAGTGACATGTTAGGTTAAAGCTGCAGTTCAGTCAATATCCTGCATGTGTGGTTTTTTTTAATAAATCAGTTCTGTAGTAAGAAAAAAAACTTTTAGCATTTTCTGTTTTTAAAAAAACAACTTTGAAAGACCAATTTTCTTGTATTCTATTTTAACAGCCATTTGCTAAGGCACTGCCCCTTCATGTCCTGTCACAAGCCCTGGCACACCCCTTTGTCAGCCCTGCCCTCCCTCTAGCACTTGTCAGTGCAGGAATGCTCATGAATATTCATGATCTTCCACTGCCAGTCAAGCAGATTATAAACAAATCCCAGCTTTTATTATGTCACCAAATTTCGACCTATCAATACATGGAGAACGAATTGACCTGCAGCTATACAGTTCTTTAGCTAATTAGAGATTGCCCACATAAAACTATTGAAGTAAAAAAATAAATGTAAAAAAAAAAAAAAAAAAAAGACTGAACTGCAGCTTTAAATACAGCCGATTGGAACTTTTTTTTAAATAAAAAAATCAGATAAGTAAACTTTGGACGACACAATCTTTATCCACTGTCTCGTGGCGATGAGACTGTTTGCCAGTTATCAAATCCCCATGTACGTTTCCATCTGTGCGGTCCCTTTTATTCGCAAAGTAATTATGGTGCCATCTTTAATCAAACAGGTCTCAGATGAAAATCAATACATATTTATGCTCACAATATATAGTAAAACTATATGGAGGTTTGAATCTTTCCAAGGAAGCTGATTGTGCTGATAAGTTGTTAAATAAAAATAATGTTCTTTGTTCTGCTATGTGCCTTTTAAGCCCTTTGCTGGTAAGAGGCGATGAGGCTAATCGCTGTTAAGGAAGTCTGGGCCTTTGGCTTACAATCTTGTTTCTGTTTGATGCAAAATCCCGGTTGGTTTTGGGTTACATTTCAGCCTGCTGGTGCTGGCCTTAGTTGTGGGATCGTGCTGCCTTGCTGGTCTTATGAAGCTGGCTGCAGGACTTGGAGGGTGTGTGTCCTTTGCATCTCTTTCTATAGATTACTCCAGCATAATAGTACTCAGCATTCTGGTTTTAACACCTACAAATAAACGTTTATTTGAAGATAAATACTCGCATACAAAAATTGTACAAACTGGCGTGACGTCAAATAAGTTAGGATATCTTCAAAGATGGTTGCATATTATTCTGTTCCTGGGTGTTTGATCTTGGTATCATGATGTTAAACCTGGTTCCTTCTCTCTCCTGGTGTTAACTCTTCTCCTCGGTGCAATACCTCTGTCATCCTTCTGGGTACTGTATAATCTTTCTTTCTTCTAACTAGCTAAACCTTGCTGGATATTTATCCAGACAAAATTACCTTAGTCAGCCTTTCTTCTACTAATTCTATTACCAGATAAGGTCCTACAGTTTAAAACTGATGTCACATCTGATAAGGAACTGCCCACTCTCAATACAAGTTTATTACCAAATATGGCATGTCTTCTGGAAAGATCTTAGAGCTCCTTTATTAGTTTTTATTACCTCAGCATATCATCAGTTGTCAGTGGTCACTCAAATGTCACCCACAGGGCACCCTCCTCAGATAATCCAACACAGCTGCAATCCTATTATTTATAATCCTATCCTAATGTGACTGAAATCTACAGAAGATATTAATTAACCATTTGAATACTATCATATTGTTTATGTGCGATATAATATGGATAGAAAAGAATTGTTATGAATTACAATAATAGATTTCGTGGTATCCTGTTCTTAGACCCCTGATTCAAACCTAATTACAATATAATAATGTAAATGGAATTCTTACAGTGTAGGTCGGACACTGTTTATTTATTTATTTTTATTTATAAAATATTTTACCAGGAAGTAATACATTGAGAGTTACCTCTCGTTTTCAAGTATGTCCTGGGCACAGAGTAAAACAAATAATACATGGTTACAAATACAGTTACATAAATGAACAAGGTATACATTATATACAAGACATTGCGTGCACAGTTATAGAAAATATATATTATGAGCGTATGAAACAGTTACAGACCAGATTAAAGTGTGAGACAGCCTTAGATTTGAAAGAACTTAAACTGGTGGTGGATATGAGAGTCTCTGGTAGGTTGTTCCAGTTTTGGGGTGCACGGAAGGAGAAGGAGGAACGTCCGGATACTTTGTTGAGTTTTACGTAGTAACAAAGCCATGTGCTTCTCATCTCGGTCACGTCACCTGGTCTCTGCACCAGATCCATCAGGTTTGCACCCAAAATCTTATCTCCGTTTTAGTGTATTGGCTTCTGATTGTTTCTATAAATAAACCCTTCGTTCCCTCTGGCAGGGCTGTGTTTACCCTTTCTGTACGGTTATTGCAACCAGTTCTGTATTGCAGGATAGAGGAACATTTTAGAGTTCTGATTTTCAAGAGACAATATCTGGCTTAATTGCAGCAGCAAATAAATGGGTTCCTCTGAACACTTGTTATGTATTGTATTCTAGTTCCCTTGGGCTGTGCTCTGATCCTTACTGAAGTAATGGGATTTTGGCTTGTCTGGCTTGTTTAATTACATTTGCAGACACTTATTAAATGCCCCCCCCCTTTCCCTCTCTTCCCGTGCGCCCCCCCTCCCTCTCCCCGTTATGATTCTTCTGGCACCGGTTGTGCCGGGTTAAAGCCGATGTGGTGTTCACCGCACAGAACTAGAAATGACTGACCGTGTACACAAAGCTGAAGTACATTTGATCCGCTTGGTTACTGTCTCAGATCCTGCAATCCTATTATTGCTGCTTGAGGTACAAGGAGAAAACCCCGGCTTCCCTTAAAGGCGCAGGGAACGTGTCGGACCAGGTCCTCTTGCCCTTTATAACATAATAAATCCTATTATACTGGGGTTTCCGACAGCGCAAAAGTTGGCATTTCTTGCCGCCCGTGTTGCAATGTTTCCTCCTCGGATGTACGTGCAGGCCCCCGGTGTTTCACCATCTTTGTCTCGGCTCTGCAAATGACATCACACTGACGCCCACCTTGTTACCGTGCCACGCTGTCCGTAAAACGATGTTCCATTACCTGCGCAGTCCCTGGTACCTGTCGGCATACCCGCTTACGCTTTGTGCAGTCAGACGTACTTGGCAGTTCTTCAGATCCCTGCTGGTAATGTGTGTGCCCTGGAGACAGGATTGTGGTTACGTTGACGGTGTATATTATAGGCTCAAAGGAAATAAAATGCTTTCCGGTATCTTTAAACAACTTTAGGATTGCCCATTCAAATTCACGTGGGGGATAATTGGCTTCTTCTCTGACAGAGGTAGGCGGTGTATCTGGTGACAAATGGGTTAATACAGGGGTTCTCAAACCCCCTCCCCAACAGGTCAGGTTTTCAGGATATCCCTGCTTCAGCACAGGTGTCTCAAAGAGTGAGCCACCTGTGCTGTAGCTGCGGTAGCTGTGAAACCTGACCTGTTGGGGGGGGGGTGAGGGGGGGGCTTGAGGACTGGAGTTGAGAAACCTCTTGGGTTAATACTCTGAGACGTCCGCTTATTGCAGAGCTTGTATAGTGTTGTATACATCGCAGTGTCTCGGGCACACAGTGTTGTATAGTGTTGTATACATCGCAGTGTCTCGGGCACACAGTGTTGTATAGTGTTGTATACATCGCAGTGTCTCGGGCACACAGTGTTGTATAGTGTTGTATACATTGCAGTGTCTCGGGCACACAGTCACCGCAGCCCCGTGCCCACTTCCCCCTAATTCCAGCCCTTTGAGACACTTGTATATTTTGTAACACAAAGGTCTGGGCCCCGCGCCTGACCCTTTGTAATCCCGATGCGTCTCCTTAGCAGAATAAAAGCTGCTGAGCGGATTGGCCGCGAGCCCGGCCTTGTTTATCCAAGAGAAGGTCTCGGTATTCCCGGTGACAGCTTCCTCATTGGTTCGTCTGAACAGGCCAGCCTGTTTGCCTTGCATTAAAGGGCAGTGAACCTCTCTTATTGGCTGGCATCCAAGAGCTTTTTCTTCTCCCCTTGTGACTTCCGCCCTCTGGGTGCTGAGTGGTGCGTGTGCGGTGTCTGCAGAAATCCTGAGTTACAGCGCTGGGCCATGTTACCATAATCGTGTTGTAACTCAGGGGGGCTCAACGCCAGTCCTCAAGCCCCTCCCCAACAGGTCACTGTAACGGGAGACCGGGTTATTTACACCTTTTTACCAGGATCATTCATTTGACAAAACAAGGTAGTGAAATAAATTGTAATGTATTCGGCATAAATTCGCTTGCACACAATGAAACACAAAATACAGATGAAAAGACACACACTTGCTGTGGGACTGGGGTAGAAAACGAGACTTTCCTAGGTGCAGGGAACCCTTTGGGTGAGTTTTACTCTGACTGGGACTTAGCCCGGAATCTCCTGGAACCCAAATCGGAATAAAATTCTATATGCCACCGCTACCTTATTTATTTATTTATTTATTTATAAAATATTTTACCAGGAAGTAATACATTGCGAGTTACCTCTCGTTTTCAAGTATGTCCTGGGCACAGAGTAAAACAAAATAATACATGGTTACAAATACAGTTACATAAATGAACAGGGTATACATTATATACAAGACATTGCATGCACAGTTAAAGAAAATATATATTATGAGCGTATGAAACAGTTCTCTTCTGAGAACTTGGGCCCAAAATCCTGGACTTGGTCCCTGCTGTGCAGGCCTTTCAGGCTTGAAATGGAAGCCGGTCGCTTTGCTACTACAAAGCATCTTTGAAAAGCCGGCCCGCGCTCTTTCGGCTCTGACTCAAGGGGAACACACCATCTGATTGGCTCAAGGCTTCTTATAGTATTCTCTGCTTCATTCATAAAATAGAAGCAGAGTGGATTGCCAATCAGCACATGGGAACTTTCTCAAGCAGCCAATCGGAGCCAAGCTGGGTAGAGACCCCTTGTTTTGAGGGGTTTCCGTGTTGTTTTTTTTCTTTTCTTCTGCTGCTTTACATTCTTGCACAGCGGCAATTCTTCCATCTTCTTATTCTGACGTACAGCTCGTGCGCACACGGATACAAAACGCGCCAAAGCAGACCGGATCCGGTTTATTTTTACATTCAGAGAACCGAACGAGAGGTTGGTTCTGACGGTAATTCTGCGTGGATGTATTTTTGTAATGGAGCTATAATACCTCGGTGTTATCATGTGAAAGTGCCAGTGACGGCGCTTTAGTGCCACAATACCCAGTGACTGTGGGCAGTCATCCCCTGTTAAGAGCAGGGCTCTATTTCAGGCTGGAGGCCCATGTTTAATAAGCGGTTCTGTGCCAGGTGATCCCTTCACAGCTCACTCAAGTGAATGGTCTGCAAGGCGTCTTCACGCACCGCGTCTTCATGTGCCGCAAGCGATTATTGGGCAAAGCACGGCTTGGTGAATATGGGAATGTCTCTGTATAATAAGCCGGCCACTGGAATGTAGCGTTTGGAAATGCATTCCTGAGGCTGGACGGTCTCTTATCCTTTCCCAGATTCCCTTTAAAGCCTTAACAGTCTAACTGTGTGTACATGATTTGAATCCATGTTTAAACAAAGTTAAAAGGTTATGTTCTGAGCAGGATTTGTGCTCTGCTTGTTCAAAAAAGGATCTTTTTAATTTGAGCTGGCGCAAAGTGACTGCGACGGATATTATCAGTAGTGCAGAGGCGGCCAACTCCAGTCCACCAACAGGTCAGGTTTTCAGGATATCCCTGCGTCAGCACTCCTGGTGCAGTTAACAATTGAGCCATCTGTGCTGAAGCAGGGATATCCTGAAAACCTGACCTGTTGGTGACCCTGGAGGTCTGAAGTTGGGCCGCCCCTGTACTAAGGTATGTGATCAGGATAAGCCAGAGGGGCCAGCGAGGTATTGTGAAGGCAATGAAATGGTTAAGATTGAGAAACTGAATGAAATGTCGTTCAGACACAAGTTTTGTAGTAATCCTGTTTTTAAAGAGAATAAGGAGTATCTTGCACCTGAAACATGTGAAGGCCTGTTTATACACGCCAGAGACAGAACACGCTGCAGAAGTGTCTCTTTATGTTAAGAACGTCCTCACTTATGTGTAATTAAAAACCGAGTTTATACAAGTCCTTCAATCAGTCTTAATCTTCCGTGCTAGAAAAAAATAACTGTAATCCCGGAAAACGACTTAATGTTCAATGCTTTGAGTTAAGAAGACTCTGATATATTATTAATGACCTGTAATATGTACCGTTAAATATTTATTTATTGCTGAAAAACATATAAATCCCTGGCATACGGCCAGCAGACAAAGGGGCAGCAATAGTTATCCAGGACTACAGTGACAATAGGGAGGAGATAGATCCTGAGACAAGTCTGCTAGTCTGGAGTCCAATCTGCTATAAAGCCCTTTCATTGGATCCCACGGCTGTGTATACAACAGAAATTGATGGTGTCTTACAGATAGGGCTGTCAAACAGGTGGATAGATGAAAAATACTATACAATTTCTAACAGTCGCCGATTACTCTTCACTCTACCCACAATACACAAGACCATGCCCCGGCTCTATATCCCAACCTATTTCTGTGTATATCGATGACTTCCTGCAACCCATTGTAAAGCAACTCGCAGCTACTTGAGACATTCCACCTCCTTTCTTCAATGTCATCAATAACTTTAAAGACCGCGACAAGTGAATCCTTTCCGGTAACACTTGATGATGCTGGCTTGTACACCTACGTTCCACATCGCGACGGTTTACTTGCCGTGCAGAATTTATTAACCAATACTCCCATTATACAAAGGACTCCCTGATTCTACTTATGCATTTCGTCTTCCACAAGAACTATTTAACATTTGAAAAACAATTCTTTTTTGCAGCAGTTGGGTACAGCCATGACTACCGGCATATGCCAACATCTATATACATGCATTGCAATCCAAATACATTACATCTACAATGACACAGTACATCTACAATGACACAGTACATCTACAATGACACAGTACATCTACAATGACACAGTACATCTACAATGACACAGTAGATCTACAATGACCCAGTTCTTACGGAATCTGGGTACCACCGCAATATAGATGATTTATTCTGCATTTGGTCTGGCTCCGCAGAGGTGTTGCAGCTATTTGATGATTCCCTTAACCCACGGGTGCTCAACTCCATTCCTCAAGCCCCACCCTCCCCCTCACCCCAACAGGTTAGGTTTTCAGGATATCCCTGCTTCAGCACAGATGGCTCAATCAGTGGCTCAGCGGGAGGGAGGGGTGGGGGGGACGCCTTGATGACTGCATTTGAGCAACCCTGCCTTAACCACTTGAACAAATGGTCACATTTACCGGTGAGAGGAGCACAGAAACGGTGCGTCACTTCGTAAATCATCTAACTAACGAAGGGCTTAAGATCCATACTAGCATTTACCAAAAGCCACCGGACAGGAACACCATCCTTCATGCAGCCGATCCCAGTCACTAGGACCAGGCAGAACCCTGAAACCAGAATTAGATATCTAAAGGAAATGGGGAATAAATTCCTAGAACGAGGCTATGATCCCGCACTGGTTAAGGATTGTATTCTCAAAGCTGGTGCACTCCAACGGCAGCACCTTTTTGAAACCCAACAATAAAAAGACAATGGCGGGGGGTAGATTCATTATCACTAATAAGTTCTGTACGAGTTCAAAGATTGTTAGGAAAGCCATTGACTCCAGATGGGACATTTTAACTAGAGATATGAAACTTTCCAAGAAACCAGACGCACAACCTCCTTTTTTACTTATTAGAAGAGTCTGGAACCCGGCAAGACATGATTTGTCCAAACTGACCCAGTATCAAAGTACACAACAGCAAGCGCACACTTCTTGTCTCCAAAACCAGGAGTATACAAATGCATTAATTGCACCAGTTTATTACTAGCAAACCGTTTTATCACCCACATAGTGGCAAAGCCTACACCATCAAACCTCCAAAGTTGGTGTAGACGTCAAGTGCCCATGTGGCCTGTATTATGTGGGTACGGCTGATCGACCACTTAAAGAAAGAATAGCACCCCGCTGGTCATGGCGATTCGAGACAATGTATCAGATCAACGTGTATCTAGACCCTACACGGAGATGAAACACACAGTTGCCAACCTAAGGTGGTGTATGCCAATCGACCAGGTCAAGCATAACTCAACGGGAGGCGATGCATCACAGGCACTATTACGAGAAGCATTTTGGATCTACACTCTAGACACTGTTGACCCCAGATGACTTAATGTCACACTTTCGTTGAATTGTTTCCTGGATAAATGCTGACTCATGCCGACTCTGGCAGATTTGTCTGCACCTTTTGTCCACTATAGTGTATAATGGCCTGAACGTATCTTTTAGAGCACACTGCTTGTTTTTCTTCTGTGTGAATGCCCAGCACTATCTCTGTGCGCTATGTAAATATATATCCCGTTGTATTCTGTTGGCCTCATACTGCCCACTGACACCATCCTGTGTGCCTCTTGCCCCCTACCAATGCTCTGATCCTCTGCCTGGCTGTTTGTTTCAGGACAAGGTACCCTGGCTTTGGTTAGTGAGCTGGTATGATCCGTATGCTTTACAGCACACTTGTATATAGCGTTGCTATACTAGAGCCCGTCTACAACAGCCTTCTATCAGATCCTCATCATGCAGCATGGTATATATGGAGCAAGAATGGGTGGATTTAACTAAATTAGGTACCATGCTGCAGATTAAGAGGCATAGTCACCCCTGTGGCTCAGCTGGGGTGATATTTGGCAACAGTGTAATATCCAAAACGGCGCCACTGGCCATTAATACGGCCTTTGGCTCCTGCACTGTAGCAGCCGCCCGTTGTGTACTTGCAGTTCTGGAACTGGGTACTTACATCGAACATTGTGTTCCAGCACATACTGCAAGCATCTAAACTATTTGGCACACCAATTCACCGCTACATACTATTATTAATTATTCATGGATCTAACCTGATCAGAGTGCTGCCCCCCTTCCTGCGTTCTGTACATGGGGAAACCCCCATAGCGCACGTCATTGCCCATATATGGCAGAGCCCTATGCTGCACATGACTTGTTTTGGTCTTGAGCTATGATGCTGCTGACCATATATGGTAGTGCTCCCCCGCAGGATGGCGCCTCAGCGCTTACACTCATTCTAGGGGACTCCAGCTACAGAGAGGTTCCGCACGGTCTCCCCCGGCTCCCGTAGTACTTTGGGATAGTTTTGCTTTGTTCACCTGATTTGTGCTAGTTTGTGTATTCACAGAACTGTGTCTGTTTATCACACTATGCTTGAGACAGGTTCTTTTTTTTTTTTTTTTTGTAACTTAAGTTTTTATTCGTTTTCACAGTATTACAATATGTGCCGACATACAATATTTGTAATGATTTTCTACATTGAACACCGTGTAACTCTTGAGACAGATTCTTAATTGTTTGCCGGCATAAGCACGATAAATTATTTTGTTTAATTACTTTTCTGCATTAATAACGAACACCACGGGACACCCGTTTTTTCTGCACAACTCTTTTGATTGGGGGGGGGGGGTATAAAGTTGATTTCGTGTGACGCGGCAGGCGTGGGCTTACAGTGTGACGCGGCAGGCGTGGGCTTACGTTTGCGCGCAGGCGTGGGCTTACAGTGTGACGCGGCAGGCGTGGGCTTACATTGTGACGCGTGCGGCGTGGGCTTACAGTGTGACGCGGCAGCGGGGCTACAGTGTGACCGGCAGGCGTGGGCTTACAGTGTGACCGGGCAGGCGTGGGCTTACAGTGTGACGCGGCAGGAGGCGTGGGCTTACAGTGTGACGCGGCAGGCGTGGGTTAGTTTGACGCGGCAGGCGTGGGCTTACAGTGCAACGCGCAGGCGTGGCTTACAGTGTGACGCGGCAGGGGTGGCTTACAGTGTGACGGCGGCAGGCGTGGGTTTACAGTGTACACGCGCAGGCGTGGCTTACGTGTGACGCGCAGGCGTGGCTTACTGTGTGCGCGGCAGGCGTGGTCTTACAGTGTGACGCTGCAGTGCGTGGCTTACAGTGTGAGCGGCAGCGTGGGCTTACAGTGTGACGGCGGCAGTGCGTGGGCTTACAGTGTGACTCGCAGGCGTGGTGCTTAAGTGTGACGCGGCAGGCGTGGGCTTACAGTGTGGACGCGGCAGGCGTGGGCTTACGTGTGACGCGGCAGGCGCGGGCTTAGAGTGTGACCGGCAGGCGCGGTCTAGTGTGACGCGGCAGGTGGGCTTACAGTTGTGACGCGGCAGGTGGCGGGCTTAGCAGTGTGACGCGGCAGGCGTGGGCTTACATGTGACGCGGCAGCGTGGGCTTACAGTGTGACCGCGCAAGGCGCGGGCTTACAGTGTTGACGTCGGCAGGCGTGGGCTTACAGTGTGACGCGCAGGCGTGGGCTTACAGTGTGATCGCGGCAGGCGTGGGCTTACAGTGTACGCGGCAGGCGTGGGCTTACAGTGACGCGGCAGGCTTGGGCTTCACAGTGTGACGCGGCAGGCGTGGGCTTACTTGTGACGCGGCAGGCGCGGGCTTACAGTGTGACGCGCAGGCTGCGGGCTAGTGGTGACGCGGCAGGCGTGGGCTTACAGTGTGACGGCGTCAGGCGCGGGTACAAGTGTGACGCGGCAGGCGGCGGGCTTACAGTGATGGGGCATGGCGCCGGGCTTACAGTGTGACGCGGCAGGCGGGCTTACAGTGTGGACGGCGGCAGGCGTGGGCTACGTGTGACACGGCAGCGTGGCTTACAATGTGACGCGGGCGGGCTTACATTGGACCGGCAGGCGCGGGCTTATGTGACGCGGCAGGCGTGGGTTTACAGTGTGGACGCGGCAGCTGGGGCTTAGTGTGACGCGGCAGCGTGCTTAGTGTGACGCGCAGGCGCGGCTTAGTGTGACGCGGCAGGCGTCGGGCTTACAGTGTGACGCGGCAGGCGCGGGCTTACGTGTGACGCGGCAGCTCGGGCTATAGGGATCCATATTGAAATGGATAGAAGCAAATAGTAACACATGTTTGCCCATTTGCATGTCATTACCCAGAGTCCCTGCTGCAGTGGAAGCATTGTATGTTAAAGATAATGGGGAAGGACGGGGGTTGCAGCCTGTCTGAGACACGAATGTGCTCACAACGGTGGTATTTTTTTTGCTTTATCCCTCAATAAATCTCCGTCTTCAGCTAGTAAGGGTAAAGGTTCCCTGTCCTGTCCCCAAGCTCCCCGTCCTCCTGCTGCGTCCTCCCTTCTTGGGTCCTCCCCTGGAAATGTCAGTGTCCTGCGTCACTGAGATATGCGCATATTTTTCTGCACGCTTGGCTCCAGCTGCATGGGCAGCTTCTTTGTCTCCGTGTTGTGTGATTATAACTTGCTGGGTGGTGCATTGTATTAGAACCAAACTTTCACGTATCTGGATTATGTAATATGTGAAGGGAATATTTGTTTTTTATCTCTAGTGTAGGTTATTAAATCATCTTTATATTCTGTACCAACATCCCTCCTGTATGTGTATTTGCATGGTAACCTGT
Organism: Ascaphus truei; assembly: GCA_036426205.1. NCBI lineage: Eukaryota > Metazoa > Chordata > Amphibia > Anura > Ascaphidae > Ascaphus > Ascaphus truei. The sequence goes on along the minus strand of WSYH01000773.1, from coordinate 83,532 downwards.
GACTGCTGGCCTGTGTTGTACACGCAGTATGAGCGTATAAGTTTGCTAGTGATCTAGCCCCCCCAATGAAGTGTTGAGGGAATGAGGGCAGGAGTTTGTACATGATATAGTCCCTGGGGTTCATGGCTGCAGATGCAGGGACCTCCTGGCTGGCTCCCCAGAAGCGTAGTTTTCGATGCCGGCCCTTACCTTTTTGTTAAAGCAAAGGGGGAGAAAGGTGTGTTGGTGTGTGTGTCCAAGCGCTCTGCATAATTCTGATTTTATTGTGTACCTTCTGCGGTTGCTGTCATTTCACAGTGATGTACTGTGTATCCTGTTCTTTGCTCTCGAGGTTTCATATAAATAATGCTAAATATCGATTCTATAATAATGTCTCATTTGTGGCTTTAATCTGTTTTTTTTTTCTCCGGTTTGATCAGAAGTGTTATTCTGTAGCGTGTTATTCTGTAGCGTGTTATTCTGTAGCGTGTTATTCTGTAGCGTGTTATTCTGTAGCGTGTTATTCTGTTGCGTGTTATTCTGTTGCGTGTTAGTGTTGCGTGTTATTGTGTAGCGTGTTATTGTGTAGCGTGTTATTGTGTAGCGTGTTATTGTGTAGCGTGTTATTGTGTAGCGTGTTATTGTGTAGCGTGTTATTGTGTAGCTGTTATTGTGTACGTGTGTTTTGTGAGCGTGTTTTTGTGTACGTTTTTTGTGTAGCGTGTTATTGTGTAGCGCGTTATTGTGTAGCGCGTTATTGTGTAGCGCGTTATTGTGTAGCGCGTTATTGTGTAGCGCGTTATTGTGTAGCGCGTTATTGTGTAGCGCGTTATGTGTACGCGTTATGTGTAGCCGTTATTGTGTAGCGCGTTATTGTGAGGCGTTTGGCGCGTATTGTGTAGCGCGTTATTGTGTAGCGCGTTATTCTGTAGCGCGTTATTTGTAGCGCGTTATTGCCTTTAGGCTGTTTCATGCAAGTAGTAACAGAGGAGGGAGAGGGAGTATGTAAGGGGTATGAGACCTTTTATTGGATCAACAGAGTTGATGCGTTACAAGCTTTCCAGCCTCTCAGGGTAAGGGTAACCCCGATGAAGACCCTGAGAAGCTGAAAGCTGGTAACACATCAACTACTTGTTGATCCAATAAAGTCTCATACCCCTTACACACTCCCTCCCCCTCTCTGTTTTCCTACCTGGAAGAAAGGACCAACCCAGCGACCCGTCCTTTTCCTCTCATGCAGCGGATAGTTTGCCTCTCTGAGACATGAGCCCATACTAAAGCATACTGGCTGTGAGAATGTCTCTAAGCTGCGATTTCTCCTCACAGACAGAAGGCTGAGAGGCCCTCTGGCTTTGTAACGCGCGCTTGAAGGTGAAACTTTTCGCTCCTTTTTAATACAAACTGGTATCTTTTGTTTTTTTTGAAGCATGTGGATTGCCAGGATGCCCTGGAGACTGCGGCCCGGTGGAGGGCCTTCCCTGGACATTTCCATGCACTCCCACCTGAGGGATACTGGATGAGGACCACACAAGGGCAAATACCACCATGGTCTGAACCGCCTAAAACCTATCCGGATGACTTCCAAGTGAGTCCCCCGCCCCCTCGGAGGGCAGTGACTTCCACCATGTCTCTACACCAGTGTTTCCCCCGCTCCATTCCTCGGGGAACCACAACAGGTCAGGTCTTAAGGATATCCCTGCTCCAGCACAGGTGGGTCGTCAGTGGGCTCGTCATTTTGACTGAGCCACCTGTGCTGGAGCAGGATTCCTTAGACCTGACCTGTTGGGAACACTGGTGTACCCCATCTTCCTTCTTGTGTAGTGCAAACACATTGCTCTCTTCCTGTACCCCTCCATCCTTCTATAGCACGGTTAGCACCACGCTCCCTCCAGCATGTCTGTCTGTTAACATTGACTATTTCCCCTTGTTAGAACTCCACTGGACAGTCTCCCTCTCCCACAGCAATAATGAAAATGTCCTTCTCCCCGCACACTTGTGAACCCTCGACATGCAGTATAATAAAGATAAGCGCACACACTTACTGTGCACAATTTCACCACAAAATCAACATCTTATATTTCTGTAATATTATCAGAACATTATAGACATTTCGATCTAAAGGGACGGACAACTCCAGTCCAACAGAGCTACCAACAGGTCAGATTTCAGGATATCCCTGCTTCAGCACAGGTGGTGCAGTCTTTGACTGAGCCACTGATTGAGCCACCTGTGCTGAATCAGGGATATCCTGAAAGCCTGACCTGTTGGTAGCTCTGGAGGACTGAGTTGGTCACCAACTGAAATAGAGTAACATGGTTAGTCTCAATAGCCCTGTAAGGAAACGTCCTCAATGAATCCATAATCAATAAAAAACACACAGGGGAAATCCCTCTCCCAGATGTGTAACAATGAGGGACACCAGTCTTGCAAAAAAAATATCCCAATTGTATTTAAATGTGTATATATCAGGCTTGAAAAGCTAAATACAATACATCGTCACCCGATGTATGAGAAACACATCGATTCTTTCTCAACAGCTATCAATTGTGTGTTCATCACTTGGCTCACTATGTAATCTACCTTATACATGCCCGGTATGTATAACACATATATAAAACACACACACACACACACACACACACACAACACACCACACACACACACACACACACACACACCACACACACAAACACACACACACACACACACGACACACACACACACACCCCACCCCCCCCCCTATACATAGTTTACGTACAAGACTGGTGTGCCTCCTTCTTGTATATCTGGGATAGTTCTCCCCGTGTACGTATGTCCTCGGTGCATGAACTCACAGGTCAATTCCAAGCTTGGCCACATACATGACAAGCCCGCTGTTCCGTGGCCTAACGTTCTCGTCTCTGTTTGCAGACAACCAGCACCCTGTGGACAACGCTGGCCTCTTTTTCCTTCATGACTTCTCGTGGCTCACACCCCTTGGCCCCGCACGCTTTACCGGAAAGGAGAGGCTTTTCCTAGAGGATATCTGGCCCCTGTCTGACCACGAGTCTCTGATTCAAACAGCACGGTGTGTCCTGGCGGTCACCTGTGACCTTGTTATTATGTGCGCGGAATAGTTCCGTTCCGTGACGTTTTACCAGGCACAAGGGCTTCAATTACGTCACGCGTCCACCTTCTGAAACGCCGACTTGGCAGAGATTGTTCAGTAAAGGTTTATTTTTCTTGGGATGAAGCTGGCGCAGTGTAAATATCTTCATATGATAGTCGCATTATCTGCACAAAATAAATATGGGTGGGGGGTTATCCTCTAATTGCCCTTTCCAAGCCAGTTTTATTTGTATGTCCGACTGCCTGTCCGGAAGAGTAGGCGTTTGAAATGTTAACTGTCTCTGAGGTTAGAATGAGCTCTGACAAAGCCCAGTGCAGTGTTGAAGGTTGAAGGTTAGAGAGATTATGAGTTTAAAACATATTTTCATTTTTTTTTTTTTTTGTTTTAACGCCGGGGAAGGCCTGGGAGTGAGATACTAATTAGCATTAAGGGTGGCTGCTTAACAACCAGTAAAATGCCACGTTAACTGTAGAGATAAGTGCTGAAGTTATAGAACCAAAGATGATTAAACAGGAATATTTATTCTCAAAACTGTGTTTTTGCAAAGTGAACAACGGCATATGAGTATTATGTGTATATAGCGGGTAATGACTGGAGATAAGGGCATGTACGAGTATCTGTGTAATAAAGCGGGTAGGACTGGAGAGTAAGGGCTTACGAGTATTCTGTGTAATAGAGCGGGTAAATGACGGGAGAGTAAGGGCTTTACTAGTATTTCTGTGTAATAGAGCGGGTAATGACTGGGAGAGTAAGGGCTTTACGAGTTCTTGTAATAGAGCGTGTACTGACTGGGAGAAGTAAGGGCTTTACGAGTATTCCGTATAATAGAGCGGGTATGACTGGGAAGTAAGGGCTTAGGATTATTCTGTGGTATAGCGACGGGTTAAATGACTGGAGAGAGAGGGCATAGAGTATTCTTTGTAATAGAGCGGGTTAATTACGGGAGAGTAAGGGCATTAGGAGTATTCTGTGGTAATAGCGCGGGTATATTGGGGGAGTAAGAGGGCATTGGATATATCTGTATAGAGCGGGTATGATTGGAGAGTAAGGCGTTAGGTGCAGCTAAAGATGCTTTAAACTCATTGTGTTTGTTGTGTGGAACAGTGGGCGTACAATGTGACGCGGCAGGCGTGGGTTTACAGTGTGACGCGGGCAGTGGGGCTTAGTGTGACGGCGCGGCAGGCGTGGGTTTACAGTGTGACGCGGCAGGCGTGGGCTTATTGTGACGCGGAGGCGTGGGTTAGTGTGACGCGGCAGGCGCGGGCGTAGTGTGACGCGGCAGGCGCGGGCTTTACAGTGTGACGCGGCAGCGCGGGCTTACAGTGTGTGACGCTGGCAGCGCGCGGCTATAGGGATCCATATTGAAAGGATGAGAAGCAAATAGTAACACACTGTGTGCCCATTTGCATGTCATTACCCAGAGTCCCTGGCTGCAGTGGAAGCATTGTATGTTAAGAGATAATGGGGAAGGACAGGGGGTTGCAGGCCTGTCTTGAGACACGATGTGCTCACAACGTGGGTATTTTTATTTGCTTTATCCCTCAATAAATCTCCGTCTTCAGCTAGTAAGGTAAAGGTTCCCTGTCCTGTCCCAAGCTCCCCGTCCTCCCTGCTGCGTCCTCCCTGCTGGGTCCTCCCTGGAATGTCAGTGTCCGCGTCACTGAGATATGCGCAATGTTTTCTGCGACGCTGGCTCCAGCTGCATGGGCAGCTTCTTTGTCTCCGTGTTGTGTGATTATAACTTGCTGGGTGGTGCATTGTATTAGAACCAAACTTTCACGTATCTGGATTATGTAATATGTGAAGGGAATATGTTTGTTTTTATCTCTAGTGTAGGTTATTAAATCATCTTTATATTCTGTACCAACATCCTCTCTCGTATGTGTATATGCATGGTAACCTGTGGACTGCTGGCCTTGTGTTGTACACGCAGTAGTGAGCGTATAAGTTTGCTAGTGATCTAGCCCAGCCCCAAGTGAAGTGTTGAGGGAATGAAGGGCAGGAGGTTTGTTACATGATATAGTCCCTGGGGTTCAGCTGCAGATGCAGGGACCTCCTGGCTGGCTCCCCAGAAGCAGTAGTTTTTCGATGCCGGCCCTTACTTTTGTTAAAGCAAAGGGGGAGAAGGTGTGTGTGTGTGTGTGTCCAAGCGCTCTGCATAATTCTGATTTTATTTGTGTACCTTCTGCTGTTGCTGTCATTTCACAGTGATGTACTGTGTATCCTGTTCTTGGCTCTCGAGGTTTCATATAAATAATGCTAAATATCGATTCTATAATAATGTCTCATTTGTGGTTTTAATCTGTTTTTTTTTTCTCCGTGTTTGATCAGAAGTGTTTTTCTGTAGCGTGTTATTCGTGTTTTCTGTAGCGTGTTATTCTGCGAGAGGCCGGCTGATGGCTAGCGCGAGAGGGGGAGGAGGAGCATGGGGGGAGGAGGGTGACGGGAGGAGGGAGGGGTACGTTAGTGGCGCAGGGGGGGAGGGGAGGGATGGGCGGGTGGAAGAGGGGGAGGCTGGAGACAGGGGGGCAGGGGGAGTGAGCGGGACGTACAGGAGAAGTGGGACGGGCGGGAGAGTGGGCGAAGGGGGGAGAGGGGGAGGGGGGAGCAGGGGGATGAGGGAATGAGTGGGTGAGGGCGTGGAGAGGGGTATTGGGCGAGACGGGCGGAGTGTCGGAAAGTGGGAGGGGAGCGAGAGGGTGGATTGTGTAGAGTGGTATGGGGGGAGAGAGGGCGGTAGGGGGGAGAGAGTATGGTTGTAGAGATGTTGACTGGGGTAGCGAAGTTATGGTGTAGCGAGTTATTGTGGTGTTAGAGAGTTATTGTGGTAGCGCGTTATTGTTGTTAGCCGCGGTTATATTGTGTAGCGCGTTATTGTGTAGCGCGTTATTGTGTAGCGCGTTATTCTGTAGCGCGTTATTCTGTAGCGCGTTATTGCCTTTAGGCTGTTTCATGCAAGTAGTAACAGAGGAGGGAGAGGGAGTATGTAAGGGGTATGAGACCTTTTATTGGATCAACAAGTAGTTGATGCGTTACAAGCTTTCCAGCCTCTCAGGGTAAGGGTAACCCCGATGAAGGACCCTGAGAAGCTGGAAAGCTTGTAACACATCAACTACTTGTTGATCCAATAAAAGGTCTCATACCCCTTACACACTCCCTCCCCCTCCTGTGTTCCTACCTGGAAGAAAGGACCAACCCAGCGACCCGTCCTTTTCCTCTCATGCAGGCGGATAGTTTGTCTCTCTGAGACATGAGCCCATACTAAAGCATACTGGCTGTGAGGAATGTCTCTAAGCTGCAGATTTCTCACAGACAGAAGGCTGAGAGGCCCTCTGGCTTTGTAACGCGCGCTTGAAGGTGAAACATTTTCGCTCCTTTTTAATACAAACTGGTATCTTTTTTGTTTTTTTTGAAGCATGTGGATTGCCAGGATGCCCTGGAGACTGCTGCCCGGGTGGAGGGCCTTCCCCTGGACATTTCCATGCACTCCCACCTGAGGATACTGGATGAGGACCACCACAAGGGCAAATACCACCATGGTCTGAACCTGCTAAAACCTATCCGGATGACTTCCAAGTGAGTCCCCCGTCCCCTCGGAGGGCAGTGACTTCCACCATGTCTCTACACCAGTGTTTCCCAGCTCCATTCCTCGGGGAACCACAACAGGTCAGGTCTTAAGGATATCCCTGCTCCAGCACAGGTGGGTCAGTCAGTGGCTCAGTCATTTTGACTGAGCCACCTGTGCTGGAGCAGGGATTTCCTTAAGACCTGACCTGTTGGGAAACACTGGTGTACCCCATCTTCCTTCTGTGTAGTGCAACACATTGCTCTCTTCCTGTACCCCATCCTTCTATAGCACGGTTAGCACCACGCTCCCTCCAGCATGTCTGTCTGTTAACATTGACTATTTCCCCTGTGTTAGAACTCCACTGGGACAGTCTCCCTCTCCCACAGCAATAATGAAATGTCCTTCTCCCCGCACACTTGTGAACCCTCGACATGCAGTATAATAAAGATAAGCGCACACACTTACTGTGCACAATTTCACCACAAAATCAACATCTGTATAATTTCTGTAATATTATCAGAGACATTATAGACATTTCGATCTAAAGGGACGGACAACTCCAGTCCAACAGAGCTACCAACAGGTCAGATTTTCAGGATATCCCTGCTTCAGCACAGGTGGTGCAGTCTTTGACTGAGCCACTGATTGAGCCACCTGTGCTGAATCAGGGATATCCTGAAAGCCTGACCTGTTGGTAGCTCTGGAGGACTGGAGTTGGTCACCACTGAAATAGAGTAACATGGTGTAGTCTCAATAGCCCTGTAAAGGAAACGTCCTCTAATGAATCCATAATACAATAAAAAACACACAGGGGAAATCCCTCTCCCAGATGTGTAACAATGAGGGACACCAGTCTTGCAAAAAAAATATCCCAATTGTATTTAAATGTGTATATATCAGGCTTGAATAAGCTAAATACATCGTCACCCGATGTATGAGAAACACATCGATTCTCTCAACAGCTATGCAAGTGTTGTTCACACATTGGCTCACTATGTATCTACCTTATACATGCCCGGTATGTATATACACATATATAAACACACACACACACACCCACACACCACACACACACACACCACACCACACACACAACACACACACACACACCACACACACACACACACACACACACACACACACACACACACACACACCCCACCCCCCCCCGCTATATCTATAGTTACGTACAAGACTGGTGTGCCTCATTCTTGTATATCTGGGATAGTCTCCCCGTGTACGTATGTCCTCGGTGCATGTAACTCACAGGTCAATTCCAAGCTGTGGCCAGCATACATGACAAGCCCGCTGTTCCGTGGCCTAACGTTCTCGTCTCTGTTTTGCAGACACCAGCACCCTGTGGACAACGCTGGCCTCTTTTCCTTCATGACGTTCTCGTGGCTCACCCCCTTGGCCCGCACGGCTTACCGGAAAGGAGAGCTGTTCCTAGAGGATATCTGGCCCCTGTCTGAACACGAGTCTTCTGATATCAACAGCAGACGGTGTGTCCTGGCGGTCACTGTGACCGTGTTATTATGTGCGCGGAATAGTCCGTTCCGTGACGTTTTACGCAGCAAAGGGCTTCAATTACGTCACGCGTCCACCTTCTGAAACGCCGACTTGCAGAGATTGTTCAGTAAAGGTTATTTTCTTGGGATGAAGCTGGCGCAGTGTAAATATCTGCATATGATGTCGGCATTATCTGCACAAAAATAAATATGGGGTGGGGGGTTATTCCTCTAATTGCCCTTTCCAAGCCAGTTTTTATTTGTAATGTCCGATGCTCTGTCCGGAAGACGTAGGCGTTTGAAATGTTAACTGTCTCTGGGAGGTTAGAATGAAGCTCTGACAAGAGCCCAGTGCAGTGTGAAGGTTAGAAGGTTAGAGTAGAGATTTAAAACATATTTATACTATTTTTTTTTTTTTTTTTTAACGGCAGGGGAAGGCCTGGGAGTGAGATACTAATTAGCATTAAGGGGGGCTGCTTTACACCAGGTAAATGCCACGTTACTGTAGAGATAAGTGCTGAAGTTATAGAACCAAAGATGATTAAACAGGAATATTTATTCTCAAAAACTGTGTTTTGCAAAGTGAACAAAGGCATTATGAGTATTATGTGTAATAGAGCGGGTAATGACTGGGAGAGTAAGGGCATTACGAGTATTCTGTGTAATAGAGCGGGTAGTGACTGGGAGAGTAAGGGCTTTACGAGTATTCTGTGTAATAGAGCGGGTAATGACTGGGAGAGTAAGGGCTTTACGAGTATTCCGTATAATAGAGCGGGTAATGACTGGGAGAGTAAGGGCATTAGGAGTATTCTGTGTAATAGAGCGGGTAATGACTGGGAGAGTAAGGGCATTAGGAGTATTCTGTGTAATAGAGCGGGTAATGACTGGGAGAGTAAGGGCTTTAGGACGTATTATGTGTAATAGAGCGGGTAATGACTGGGAGAGTAAGGGCATTAGGAGTATTCTGTGTAATAGAGCGGGTAATGATTGGGAGAGTAAGGGCATTAGGAGTATTCTGTGTAATAGAGCGGGTAATGATTGGGAGAGTAAGGGCTTTAGGTGCAGAAAAGATGCCTATTAAATAATTGTGTGTGTGTGTGTGTGTGTGTGTGTGTGTGTGTGTGTGCGCGCGTCACACCGTCCTATCCCACATACTGTAGCATGAATATCAGCAATTCATTCCTTCTCCGCGGGGTGTGCGCGGCTAAACCTGTCCCTGTGCTTCATGCAGCTTGGAGAAGCTGTGGCTGGAGGAAGTATCGGAGCGCGGTGCTGAAGAGGCGTCTCTTCGGAGCGTGGTCTGGAAGTTCTGCCGCACCAGGCTCATCGTGTCCATCGTGTGCCTGATGCTCACCCAGCTGGCTGGCTTCATAGGCCCAGTAAGTAGTTTCCACCCGGTTTAACATGCCCATAGGTGATGGCTTCTCACAGCCTTGGTTTAGCTGTAGATGTGTGAGAGAAGCTGAGCAGTTAATATTAGATCAGTGTTTCTTCTTTAGCATAGCCAGCTTTCGCCAGGAGTCAGTACAGGGCCCTCTGCCACCTAAACCCCCACTTTCCCAGGGTAGAGCCTTAGCTTTGAGTAAAACCAAACCTTTCCCTTTAATTTCCAGTCCTGTATTGAATCTTACTGGATTTGCTGGCTTTTTTTGTGATTACTGAGAGATCTTATAGATGTAGTGTATTAAATGCAGTAAAATGCTGCAGGAATACACCAGAAGTGCTGTGTGATAAGAGGTATTTAACGCACTGAGAGAGCATGGTAAGTTAAACCCAGATCTGACCGACGGACACTTTATCCGGGGCCTGGCTCAGATCCCACACAGGATAAGTGTTGTGTTTGTGAAACTCTGGCAGAGGTTAGCAGCACAAATAAGTCACACAAGCAAAGGAACCTATGTGCATGTCTCTATCGGCGTGATGTAACAGAGTACGTTACTGTGCAATGCTTTGCTTGGGTGACTTGTTCGCCTGCTGTATAACATTTCTCTGTTTCCTGTGATCACTAAAGGCTGTTTAGTAGATAAGGGCCTGGAAGCCCCTCCATTAGATAGACGCCCATTTGTCCTGTCTATTGAAATACAAGTTGCAAGCCTGGGTTCAGCCGTGTCCTACATGTTGCTTTGAGGTTGTATGAGCAGTGTTGCCTTATGGATGCCCCTGTTAGACCAGAGCTGCACCTTTTCTACACCTAGGATCTTAGTTTAAATACACCCGTCGGGGTTTATCAGAGCAGAGGGGCCCCAGATAGAGAAGGGTCTTATGTGAAAGTCATTGCTTTGCAGTGTAGACCGGTACAGCAATAAGTGACGTTAATAGAGAATTTTCCTATTCTGTAGAGTCTCGCCTACTATTGTCGTTTTTATTTGATTTACTCTCTTGCCACATATTTATATGAAATGTCGTTGTTCCTTTTTACTAAAATGTTGTTCTCTGCACATTTGTCTTGAGGTGTAGGAAAATGTTACTGCTTGTAGTACTAATTTTCAGTGTGCTGTTTAAAGATGGATGTGAAGTGAGTGGGTAAGTACAGATGGGGTAATGCACTGTTAGAGTTATAACATTATTAAATACAAGTTTATCTTTAGCTGTTATGATTTTTCTTTCTTATATATTTTTTTTTTTTTGCCGTTCCTATCTTGTCTGTTAGTGGCACCTGCTGTCTTATCTTTAGTAAATGACTGGCATACAGTTTGGAAGGGGTATAGGGGTACACCTTTGTGGTGATGCTGAATCCAATGGTCCTGCCTATTTCTTCTAAAGAAATGCTCAAGTCTTTAACCAAACAAACTTCACTAAGAAGAGCTTCTGTCATTGTTATGCTACAGGGGCGCTGGATTGTCCCAGTTGGATTTTACAGACCACAACATAGAAAGAAAGCCAGTGGGTATGAAAGTGACCAGATCTCCCCATTCCAGGGTCACTCTGAGGATGTCCTCAACAGCCGGGATTACATTTTACTAATCAAAATTCATTAAACGGGGCACGAAAATAAAACATTTCCTTTTCCTGATAAGAGCAAAATCCTTCAGCTCTCCAGTTAGTCTGAGCTGTGGCTATAATCGTGGGCGTGTTTGAGGGGTCACTTGTGGCTAACATAATCTGGGAATAGTTGATTTTCCCTCTGATTCTCTCCGGGGCTTTGTTACCTTTCATTTGGATTAACCCAAGCCAGAACAGGACTGATTTCCATGAGATTGTAGGGCCCTGCTTGCGTCTTCTCCATGCGTGGCATTGAAAGTTCCTACAGCACATATACAATGATTACCTGGGGAATTATGAGGGGTATACAGACCTGTGAAAATTGTCTCCTAAAGCAATTGCTTTTTTATTTTTATTTTGTTATTCTGTGTATGGCCATTAGCTAAAAACAGATTTCTTGCTTTAATTGTTAGGCTCTGCCTCACTTTAAGGCTGTGCCTCACTTTAAGGTTCTGCCTCACTTTAAGGCTGTGCCTCACTTTAAGGCTCTGCCTCACTTTAAGGATCTGCCTCAGCTTTAAGGCTCTGTCCATCACCAAAAGTCCCATAGTTCCAGTCACCTAAGCCGTAGCTGCATCTCTCCTTAGGCTGCGCTTATAGTGCCGGCGACAGCGACGCAACGGTGATGTCATGCTGCGGTCGCTGGAAAAATTGTCTTGACTTCTAGCGATCGGGACCAAGCCGTCACTCCGCCGCTTCTACTATAAGCGCACGCGATGGCGGCAATACATTGGTTTTGTCGCGTTGCCGGCACTATAAGCGCGGCCTTAGACTGACCAGATCCAGCAGGTCGGACACTCGGACGCTCTGCTGCTTGGAAATGTCTCCTTCCAGGCCAGCGGCAGAGTGTGGCACTCAACGGACTCCCAGTAAAAGGAAGAGAACAATCCCGCACGCACATTATAAAATCAATGATTACGCGGCCGGAGCCTTATTTTCCCAATTCAGATTCTTTTCCATTTGGAAAAACACAGCAGTTCATGATGGTTTTTCCCCTGTTGGGTCGACATTATGTTATCACCGCAGAACTTAATGTCCATTCAGGTCCTCAAACCCCCCCCAACAGGTCAGGTTTTCAGGATATCCCAGCTCGAAGACTGAGCCGCTTGTGCTGAAGCAGGGACTGATCCACCTGTGATGAAGCATGGATATCCTGAGAACCTGTCCTGTTTTGGGGGGCTTGAGCACTGGCGTTGCGAACCCTGGTATAGTGTACACTGCCAGATGAACTGTTCTTGATAATTTTATAACCCCAATATACATCTGCATTTAACTGGCTCAGAGGACACACGCGGCTAAACCCTGGGACAGAGGAGGACAACGTGGACCTGCAGGAAGTATTTGCATGAAGATGCCATTTCCTCTTCCAACAGACACCATTTTGTCCTCCCTGCACTGGTTCCAGTCTCCCTGGTTTTTATCTGATGGTACGAGAGAGAGAGAGAAAACACCTAATCGGGCTTTTGTACTTTACCCACTTCAGCCTTTTTCAGCCAATTTAAAGACCCAAACTCGCACCCCACCCCTCTCCACAGATTAAACGGCTTGTTTATCTCCCACCAGGACTTGGGGCAGGCTCTTCAACCCTTTCTCCAAAGGGGCCAGATCGGGGGGGGGGGTAAAAAGAAGTATAAGGGCCACATGGGTATTATAATATCATTTTGGATACATTTAAATATATATATATATATCTCTATCTATATCTATATCTCTTCTTGAAGCTGGGATATGCTGGAAACCTGGGGGTGACGGGGCTTTCGTAGCTTAGTCAGGGGCTGTACCTTCAAAATGGTGATAGGGTTTGTTTGGAGGGATGGCGACTTCACCCCCTTCTACGTAGACTTTCGTTAGCCACATGTGAACTCTCGCTGCCCAGGGTCATAACGGCAGATCTGGTTGTAAAGGCCATGTCCAAGTGTGTCATAGTCTGACCAACACCTAGGATCAAATATAAAAACAACCATAATTTGTAAGAGATCACACAGCACATCGAGATCAATTGCTAGAAAGTCGACAGAATGTTCTGCTATTTCTTCCCCCAGATGTTGGTTGGTGATAGTGTAGTCGGAGGGCGATGATCACAATGGTTATACTTGACTTCTTTGGTTGATAGGTTTGGTTCTCCATGCCACTGGTTGATCCAGCCTCTCCCGTTCTCCAGGTGAGACGCTGGACCTTTTGGGGGGCGGGGGGTATGGGGGAGGGGGGTAGGGTGGAAGAGTTTGGGAAGGTGTCGTGACACTAACGTTGCCTCTGTAGTGGAACCAATGACAGAAGCTATTCTTGAGAATTTTCAGGGTGGCTGTTCTGCGGCAGATTGAGCCAGTCAAGCTGGGCAGAAACCCTCGCAAACCAAGACCAAGGTAAGGTCACCTTTATTCCACGGGAATGCTTAAAACCACGAGAAGCTTATGCCTATGGTAACATTAATCAGCCAAGATATACCCATTTAACTCTTAACAGTGCTATAGCCAGCATTTATTATTTGCTTCCCATTATACATTTTTTTTTTATTATTCATGAAATGGCAGAATAGATGACAAATGTGATTGCCACGTACGCCTGCCATAGCTGTTATTTAATAATTGTGGTGTGGCGAGACACGTTCCATGGTATGAATATCTTCCTCTCCCCCAATGACACTGGAGGTGCAGACACTTCTGTAAACATCTCTGCGAGGTTCTCTGAAAACAGGTCTGTGAGATCAACCGTTCTCTTTCTAAGAGCTGCTTCTTCTTTACGTTTATTTTTTGTTTGTTTTTCTTCCCTATTCTGAGTGTATTATTGGTAACATGGTTCATTCTATCACAGTGCAAGTCTGTGTTATAAGCAGGTAACCCGAGTTCCCTTCCCTAACGGCCGGCGTTCTGTGTCTTCATAATGCAAATTCTCTGCCTCTCCCCAAGTTCTGCTTTGCCTCCAAAATAATAATGAGCTTGAAAGCCTGAGCGAGCCCTTCAGAGCCGACCCCCTTATAGGTGTGATGATTTGGGATACGCTTAAGGACTTGGACTCCACAGACTCTTCTTGTGTAACATTTGATCAGAGGGAAGGCAGGCTGGGAAGTACATAATCCCAGCACAGGTTTATCGCCAGTACCCGCTGATGCTGTTCATTTTCCAGAGCTGCGCCTAACCTGTGCTAACACCGTGCCAATTGGTGTTGCTCGATCCAACTCTACAGACTGTCTCTGATGTACAAGGACTGGAAGAGACTTATAGCTCTGTCACCGTAGGCTCTTGTTGGATCATCCTCTCTAACCATTTAAGTCACGTTTTCTGGTCATTTTATTTCCCTCGCTTCTTGATGAAATCGCACAGTGAAAGCAACAAAGTTCCGACCAATAAAGATTGCCATACTGTTTTTAGGGATTCTGCTCTCTGCAGGGGAGTCTACGTCCGAGAGATCTGTCTGCTCAGCAACATAGGATAGGTTAACCTGGTCAATGCTACACGTAAATGGAAAGTGTAAATGCACCTGCTGTGCTCAGTGTTATTTCTGAAATGTTTGTCAATGAATATCTACTGTTACAGAAGTGCTTGTCCGACTGTTCAAATCTTTTATCTGTGGTGGTATGTTTTAATTTTTTTATTTTGCATTCTTATTTTTTTTAATTTTTTTTACATTCCCCTGAATAAAATTGTGTTTTCTCCTAAGTTCATAGTATTTTATACCTAATACTGTTTTCTGCTCACATCTCCGTGCTCTAGCTCTGAGCAAGCAAGTGTAAAACACATGGATTTGTTGAGGGGGAGAGAGCGAGCGAGAGGAAAAAAAAACCGCTAAGTGGTCTCTGTTTGAAAGCGGTGGTTGAAATGTGCACAAAGTGGGAATATTTGATTTGACATTTTCGAAGAAAAAGAAAGAAAAAGCTTTTCTGGGTTTACAAGTGAAGAGTGCGCCAGGATTTACATGTGTATTGTTTTTAATTTCTCTCTGGTATTTTCTATAACAATCTGCTGATATTTATTTTCAGGAATTTATTGCCAAAATGTCCTTCTCTTCCCCGTACAACTGTAGGTACAATTGTTCATTTTTATCCAATGCGCACGTTGACAAGAAAATGCCGTTTTTATATTTGCATTATTAAGAGAAAAAAAAAATCATTTTTTATTTTGACGTATTTTTTTTACAATTTTTTTTATTTAAATGTTCTAGTTTTGAGTAATTCTAGTTTTATTTTTAATTACTTTCAGCTACCTGATCAAACCCATTTTATGTTAAGTTAGAAGATTGCCAGCCTTAAAGGGTACCAAATTCTGCCACTCTTCCAATGAAGGTGTTTGTGTAACTGCTACATGTTAACCGTTCTAGGAAAGCCATTGAAGGGGGGCTTTTATCTGCTTTGATATTGACACAGACCTACTTTGCACCCACACTCCATCTCCGACTGATGGCCTGGTCTACAAAGAATTCACATGGATAAATTACTAGGAAACTAAAGGGACAGCACACTAAAACCACCGCACTTACACTGCATTTTATTGAGCAGGGAGGGGGACACGAAAACGCCACCTTATTAGTGTTACACTCTCACCTTCTACTTTTGTTCAGTGTTCCTAAAGCGTTGTGCTCCGAGCCCATTCGCGGTTTTCTAACTTAACATAAAGGTTGTCAGCAGTGTTGAGTGAGACTGGAAGAGGAGCTCACGCCCTTCTGCCTTTCTCCCTGTAGGCGTTCGTAGTGAAACGTCTCTTGGAATACACGCAGCAGAACGACCCGGACCTCACGTACAGCTTACTCCTAATGTTTGGGCTCCTGATGACGGAGATGGTGCGTTCCTGGTCTCTGGCGCTCACCTGGGCCATGAATTACCGGACCGGCTCTCGACTCCGAGGGGCGATACTGACCATGACCTTCAAGAAGATCCTGAAATTGAAGAACATAAAGGAGAAAACCATGGGAGAGGTGGGCAGCTGCACAATAGAAATGGGTTTTTATACCTGCCCGTGGAGGCATAGGCCACAGTAATAATTTTCCCGAGTCGTCCACTACAGCAGAGGGCTTTTCTGGAGAAAGTTTCATGGCATTTGCTTGGAGATCTGGAACTCGGCATCTGTAATAAATGGCTGGGGACCGATGTGTGTCTGTTCTTCACCCTAAAGGAGATTGAGAATTACATATTTATTCTCTGTGTAATGGGTCAAGTGGCTCTGATCTGCTGTCCAATTCTATGTAACTCGCTGTTGCGGATATAAAGGAAAACTTCACGTTGGCTCTTTAAAATATTCAGCATATCTCCAATTAAATTGTGTTCCCGACATGCCAAATGCTCGGCAGACAGCTGGTTTCTCTCCCCTGCCCTATTTTTTTTTTGTCCCTTTTGTTTATATAATTATGCATACCACCTCTCGGTCAAACGGGCATTTTCCGCTCAACACATAGGCTTACGACCAAAGTGAGGAGCTGATGTGATGAAAACACGCAACAGGCTTTATCTTTACAAACCAACAGTAAAACATTCAACAATAAATTAGAATTGTATCGAAATATTCTTAGTATCCAGATCAGGAACAAAAAAACATCAATTATGTCACTGCTATTGGTTCACCTTTAGTGCTTTCACAGCAAGGAAACTACTAATGGGCTGCGTGGAAGGCAAGAGCCTGTTACCAGCGTCGGTGCCCGAGACTGCCGGAGAGTCTCGCCCAGCTTGTAGTAACTGTGCCCTATTTGTACGTTCCAGCTAATAAACGTGTGTTCCAGTGACGGGCAGAGGATGTTCGAAGCTGCGGCAGTTGGCAGCTTGCTGGCCGGCGGACCCATTGTTGCAATATTAGGAATGATTTACAATGTCTTTATACTGGGACCCACTGGCTTTTTGGGCTCTGCCATCTTTATTCTCTTCTACCCAGCAATGGTGAGTCATTGGAGGTCACATGGATGTAGAGGGGTGTAATGGCTGAACAGGTCCCCTGCATGGCTATCCGTGCGGTTCATGTGGCATGCTTCTCGGTCATTAAGGGCCATATTTAGTAAGTTCTGCTATGTAGTGATGTACCGAGTACCCGGACATTTTTCAGCGACCCGGAACTTACCCGGACCCGGCAGCAGGGGGTTGGGACCGGCACCGGGCAGAACCGGCGCTGGGTAATTTCAGAGTAGCTGAAAATACTTCAACACTTGCCTGCAGCCGGCGATGGAAGGTGAGGAAGACTGCGGCGACATCTGGCAGCAGGAATCCGTGTTCAGCCGTCGGGAGCAGCGGAACACAGCACACAGCTGATGCCAGTGGCAGCCGGGTAACCATGGGACCGGAGCAGGAGCGTTCCTATTGGACAGCCAGCTCCTTCCCAACTGTCCACTAGGAACGCTTCTGCTCCGGTCACATGGTTCCCCGGCTCCCACCGGCATCGGCTGTGTGCTGTATTCCTGCTGCTCCCGCCGGCTGAACACGGACTTCTGCTGCTGTCACCGCCACCAGGACGTCTGCTGCTGCTGCTCCCAGATGTTGCCGCGGTCCTCCTTACTCTTCGCAGCTGTCTTTCTCAGCCTGCAGATAAGTGCTGCCCGGGTACCCAGCCGGGCACTGGCACAATGGTTCATTTTGCTGCGGTACCCGTTACCCTGTTTTCGGAAAATGTAGGACCCGGTACAACACTACTGCTGTGCCATAAGACTTCAAATGGCCTATTCACATGCATGGATCAGAAGGTGTCTTCCTGCTCGAGACGGTCTTACAGCTTAGCACTGCCGAGTTAATCTGGTCCTAAACGTATGGCATAAGTACATATGACTTCTATTGTGAGTAAATATAAAGGACGAGTGACGTAAATGGACTTTATAGCAGCTGTTGTCCTTTTATGAGGGGCCCATATATTGCATAGCGCGGCTAAGCTTCCTTGCTTGTTTTTCACGCCCCATGCAGATGTTTGTATCCAGGCTCACTGCATATTTTAGGAGAAAATGTGTGTCGATCACAGACGACCGGGTACAAAAGATGAACGAAGTCCTCAACTACATCAAATTCATTAAAATGTACGCCTGGGTGAAAGCTTTCTCTCAGAACGTTCAGAGTAAGTGGCGGCGCTCTCCTGCGAGCATGTGTATACGGATTTTCTTGTTTCCTTCCTTTTTAGACATGATTCACTTTACATTTTGTTACCGGAGTACAGAATATAAGTTAGACGTCAACAAGCTTAAGGCAGCAAAACGGGAAATCTTTTGTTTAAAAAAAATCAAAAATCAGTTCTGTAGTATTACATAATCGTAACTGTTTTTATTCAATTTTTATTCAACTTTTATTGCGATTTTTAATGAGTTAAAGCATACTTTGCTTTCTATAGCCGGTTTTAGCCACCTCCCCACCAGCGCAAGATCTATTAGCACTTTGCTGTTTGTGATCATTTGTTGCAAATGTTCCCAGCAGTTTGAGCTGCAAACAGTAACAATAGATAATCTTACCGTAGTAATATAAGGATACATTGTAGCTGCTGAGTTGCGCTGCCTGAAGCAGCTATTATGTTAGGCCACGATTATAGTGGATGGCGTGCGCACGCGCCTCTCGTGAAACATGCACGGGAGGCTGGAGGTGATGGGGGGGCGTGGCGGGCGTGTCACCAGGCTGGTTTGCCCTCATTGGCTGATCTGCTCACATGATGCGGCGGTCACGCTGCAAAAACAATTTCATTTGTCTCCTCGGTTATCTCTCGCTCCGTAGCGCTTGGTCGCGTGCACTGTGTGCGTTTTCATTGGTCAACATTAATTTGTTCCGGCGGTGCACGCATGCCGCCACTATAATCGCAGTCTTGGGCACAGAATCAGGATTTTGACAGATTTATAACAGCACCAAACCATTGCCAGCTTAGGTAACCATGTAGAATAAGGCCTCGTCCCCACGGCTCGCGGACAAGATACGGCCCTCTCTGGGGCCGGCCCCAGTCACTCCCTGCGCGCGCCTGCAGAAAGCGCGATGCGCGATAACCTTTCCCAAAGGCAAGATTTTTTTTCTTTTGGCGTGGCGGCCGTGTGATGGCCACGTCGCGGCGGAAGTTCAGCCAATGAGGGCGAACCAGCCACGTGGCGTCATGCCGCGCCCCGGCCAAAAATCTTGTCTTTGCTCCCCCTGCTCTTGTCTGGACGCGCGACCCCATGACCACAGATCGCAGCTGTTGCGCGCACCGCCGGGCGCTCCGACGCGCGCTTGAACGCAGTGACTGGTGCTGTAGCCGTACACATTGTGACATGCTTTACATATACAGATAAGGCCAGGTTTTAAGGATCTCCCAGCTTCAGCATAGGTGGCTCAGTCAGTGGCACTGATTGAGCCACCTGCGCTGAAGCATGGTTATCCTTAAAACCTGGCCTGTTGGGGGGGTTCTTTAGGACTGGAAGCGCCCCTTCCCTGGGGCGCAAGTCGTTGGCGGCGCACAGCGGATGACTACAATCTGCGCGGTTTCTTTCTAGAAATCCGAGAAAGCGAGCGGAAGATCTTGGAGAGAGCGGGATATTTCCAGAGCATCACCGTGGGCATCGCTCCCATCGTGGTGGTGATCGCCAGCGTGGTGACGTTCTCCGTGCACATGCTGCTGGGATACGATCTCTCCGCCGCACAGGTAAGCACGCGCCGAAGCTCCGCGGAGGTTCCGTGGGGTCCAAAGAACGCGGCGCCCGCAGGGGTCACTTGTAAATGATGTCAAACCGGTGATTCTCAGCCAACTCCAGTTCTCAAGGGCTACCAACACTGAAGCAGGGATATCCTTAAAACCTGACCTGTTGGAGCGGTCTTGAGGACTGTAGTTGAGCCCCCCTGAATTAGTACATGACCGTGAAACGCTTTAACCCAGGAGGGGCCAACTCCAGACCTCAAGGGCTACCAACAGGTCAGGTTTTAAGGATATCCCTGCTTCAGCACAGGTGGCTCAATCATTGGCCCAGTCTTCAACTGCACCACCTGTGCTGAAGCAGGGACATCCTTTAAACCTGACCTGTTGGTGGTCCTTGACGACTGGCGTAGGCCACCCCTGGATTAAGATTTCCTCTGTCAATTGTGTCATAAGAATTGATTAAAAACGGTAAAAAAAATAAAAAATTAGAAGGAATTTTAAAAACTCTTACACTTATAAAAAATAAAAAGAATTACATGTAAGATGGGATTTTACGTAAAAACAAACACGTGGAAACATGGAATTAAAATGCTTCTGATGTTCCGGGAGAAGGAGCGGCTCAGTGAGTAAAGACACTGGCACTGAGTTTGAAGCAGAGGAACCTGGTTTAATTTCCGGTGTCAGCCCCTTGTGACCTTGTGCAAGTCACTTTATCTCCCTGTGCCTCAGGGACCAAAAAATAGATTGTAAGCTTCACTGGGCAGGTACGGTGCCTGCAAAATGTCTCTGTAAAGCGCTACGTAAAACTAGCAGCGCTATACAAGAACATGCTATTATTATTATTATGTATCTCCATGCACAAAAAGGCTGAGAACCACGGATATAATGTATGAAACCTAGAAGTGCCTCGTTTCCTAGGGGCCAGCTAACTTGCATAATGTCATTCGGATGTTCGTATTAATCTAAATCATTCCATGTTTACTGCACTTTGGCCCATGTGAATAAGATCACACGTGTACATACTCATGTATGTGCGTTACTCATGTACTGTATGTGCGTTACTCATGTACTGTGTGTGCGTTATTCATGTACTGTGTGTGCGTCACTCATGTACTGTGTGTGCGTTATTCATGTACTGTGTGTGCGTCACTCATGTACTGTGTGTGCGTCACTCACACTCATGACTTGGGTACTACTGTTGTGTGTGGTCTCACTCATGTCTGTTTGCGTCACTCATGTACTGTATGTACTGTGTGTGCGTCACTCATGTACTGTATGTACTGTGTGTGCGTCACTCATGTACTGTATGTACTGTGTGTGCGTCACTCATGTCTGTTGTACTGTGTGGCGTCACTCACGTACTGGTATGTACTGTATGTCGTTCACTCACTACTGTATGTACTGTATGTGCGTCACTCAAGTACTGTATGTACTGTTATGTGCGTCACTCATGTACTGTATGTACTGTATGTGCGTCACTCATGTACTGTATGTACTGTATGTGCGTCACTCATGTACTGTATGTACTGTATGTGCGTCACTCATGTACTGTATGCGCGTCACTCATGTACTGTATGCGCGTCACTCATGTACTGTATGCGCGTCACTCATGTACTGTATGCGCGTCACTCATGTACTGTATGCGCGTCACTCATGTACTGTATGCGCGTCACTCATGCCACTTAGCAGTTAACGTTTTTTTGATTAGAGTAATCTTTTTCTGTGCATTGCTCTACTGCAGGAGTGGCCAACTCTAGTCCTCAAGGGCCACCTCAGTCCCTGCTTCAGCACAGGTGGCTCAATCAGAGGCTCAGTCTCCGACTGAGCCTTCGATTGCACCAC
Source organism: Ascaphus truei (assembly GCA_036426205.1). Lineage (NCBI taxonomy): Eukaryota > Metazoa > Chordata > Amphibia > Anura > Ascaphidae > Ascaphus > Ascaphus truei. The sequence continues at coordinate 61,998 of WSYH01000773.1, read as the reverse complement.
CTGTGCCTGAAGCTGGTTCGGGTTCTCAGTATATCCCTGCTTCAGCACAGGTGGCGCAATCAAAGGCTCAGTCAGAGACTGAGCCTCTGAGCCACCTGTGCTGAAGCAGGGACTGAGTGAGCCACCGGTGCTGAAGCAGAGACTGATTGAGCCAGCGGTGCTGAAGCAGGGATATCCTGAAAACCTGACCTGTTGCTGGTCCTTGAGGACTGAAGTTGGCCGCTCCTTACTGTGTGTGATTCAGAGGCTAATTAACACTTTGTCCGTTTTTTTGTGAAGGCGTTCACAGTTGTCACAGTCTTCAACTCCATGACTTTCGCCTTAAAAGTGACCCCATTCTCGGTGAAGTCTCTGTCGGAGGCTTCCGTATCCATGGAGCGCTTTAAGTAAATGATGCTGCTTGACTGTTTTTGGTTCCGTTCTTTTTTTTTCAGACGTCGGTATTTATCTGCAAGGTGTTGGACAAATAACCTATCCTATGAGAAGGTCGGCTCTTCGTTCCAAGCCATGTGTCCTAATTGCCTCTTTAATAAATACTTTTTGGGGGGTAAACCACATGGATGTTGCTATTGGCAGTAACCCCGTGTTCATGTTCTGTAGCTTGTTCAGCACTCTGAGAAGATGATGCTTGGGCCCAGACTTCCTTAAAACGCTGTAAAAATCTGAGCACGTACGTGACGTTACTATATCTGGAATGGAATTGTATTCTCTGGAGTTTTACAGCGACTCAAGCAATATTGTGCCACAAACGTCCAAAATAGTGATAATTGGCATAGGGTCAATGTCTTGTTGTTTCAGGATATTGCAACGCGATGTTGGCGTTGCCCCCCCGCAAGACACTAGAATAGGAGGGGAATAATGCTACGCTATGCAAGTCAGTAATATTAAGGGAAGGGGGGGGCGGGGTTGCGATCTGGAGTCATGCACCCCTAATGTAAGTGCTATCTAAATTTGTTGTTACATCTACCCAGACACTGAAATGGGGCCTTTTCTTTTAGCCTCTTTTGTGTTAACATTAATGGCGCTTTGTGAGTAGGGGAATCTTGTGCTAGCAATCCCTTCCCCCTACCTGTTTATATTGGTGGGTCTGGGACAGTTGACTCCCTTAATTCTTGTAGTTACGCCTGTTACCAATTAGGCAACATTAAGCAGACCTTATGGGGTTTAGGCACGTCTGGGACCTTTTCTGTTTGAAGAGCTGGCTAACTCAATCCCGG
>WSYH01000773.1:20970-60775 GCA_036426205.1 Ascaphus truei | reverse complement strand
GTGTGTGCGTCACTCATGTACTGTATGTACTGTGTGTGCGTCACTCACGTACTGTATGTACTGTATGTGCGTCACTCACGTACTGTATGTACTGTATGTGCGTCACTCAAGTACTGTATGTACTGTATGTGCGTCACTCATGTACTGTATGTACTGTATGTGCGTCACTCATGTACTGTATGTACTGTATGTGCGTCACTCATGTACTGTATGTACTGTATGTGCGTCACTCATGTACTGTATGCGCGTCACTCATGTACTGTATGCGCGCAGAAGCTCAGCTACACTGTGCTGTATTGACCAGCAGAAGCTCAGCTACACTGTGCTGTATTGACCAGCAGAAGCTCAGCTACACTGTGCTGTATTGACCAGCAGAAGCTCAGCTGCACGGTGCTGTATTGAGCCCTTCATTGACTTGATAGAACAAAGGAAAAAACAAGCGCACACAACATATAATAATGTCCCTGTCTACACACTAGTGGTAAATGAATAAAGTAAAATGAGACACGTGGAGGTAGTGCAGCCCCGGAAGGAGGACTCAATCCAAAGTCCAGGCAACAGGTGAAGAGCGCAAAGAATCGGGAGCGCAAATACATCCAAGTGATATAGAAAAAAGGAAAAATACAATAGTGCACACCGTATACAATTAACAGCAATAGTGTCATTCTATAGGTGATCCACTCACAATAGTGCAGAGAAGAGAAGGCAGTATGGTTGTTCCGAGTGACAAACTCAGGGTAGAGATCTTCAGATGAAATCTGAGCAGTGTCCTTCAGAGGCAGGAGGGGGATTCAGCACGTGGAGAATAGAGAGGCACAAATGGTGAAGTATGCACATTTAATCAAACAGACAGAGGTAATGCACTTACAGAATTACTGTAGAGACAGGCAATTGGACCACCCTGAATGCACTTACAGAATTACTGTAGAGACAGGCAATTGGACCACCCTGGGTCAGAGGTGATGAGGAACTGCAACAGTCCTGCCTGGTGTAGATGCCTGCGGTGGCCACCCACATTCAGCAGGTCCAGGTAAGAGCAGAAGGAACAGATGGTATAAGTCCTCAGCAGAGTCCATCAAAAACAATTTCCAGTCTCCAGGTGCTTCTGTATTGTCCCCAAACGCGTTTCACTCATAAGAGCTTCAGGTGCTTCTGTATTGTCCCCAAACGCGTTTCACTCATAAGAGCTTCATCAGTGGGTACTAACTAGATAAAGCTCTTATGAGTGAAACGCGTTTGGGGACAATACAGAAGCACCTGGAGACTGGAAATTGTTTTTGATGGACTCTGCTGAGGATTTTGGACTTATACCATCTGTTCCTTCTGCTCTTACCTGGATCTGCTGACTGTGGGTGGCCACCGCAGGCATCCACACCAGGCAGGACTGTTGCAGTTCTCATCACCTCTGACGCAGGGTGGTCCAATTGCCTGTCTCTACAGTAATTCTGTAAGTGCATTATCCATCTGTCTGTTTTGATTAATGGTGCATACTTCACCATTTGTGCCTCTCTATTCTCCACGTGCTGTAATCCCCCTCCTGCCTCTGAAGGACACTGCTCAGATTTCATCTGAAATCTCTACCCTGATTGTCACTCGGAACAACCATACTGCCTTCTCTCTCTGCACTATTGTGAGTGGATCACCTATAGATGACACTATTAAATATTTATTGTATACGGTGTGCACTATAGTATTTTTCCTTTTTTCTATATCACTTGGATGTATTTGCGCTCCCGATTCTTTGCTCTATTGACTTGATAGAGCTGAAACAAAAGTTGTTTAGAAGCATTTTCAGAGCAAATGACTTGACAAATACTTAAGAATGCGCGGCTGGGCCTACACTACAGCCCCCGTATAGCCCCCGTATAGCCGGACGTCCCTCTGGCTGATCCCATGTTATTTTAATTGGTAGGGCATAACCAGCCTAAAGAATGGTTAGACAAAACAACAACAACAACAACAGTTTACAAAATACAACTGGAGTAATAAAGTATCCTACTCATGTGTAATCTACCGAGGGTCCGGGATTAGTTAGCCAGCTCTTCCAAACAGAAAGGCCCAGACTGCCTAAACGCCATAAGGCTGCTTAATGTTGCACTAATGGTAAAGGCGTACTAAAGTAATATTAAGGGGTCAATGTCCCAGCCCACCAATATAAACAGGTGGGGAGGGATTTCTTAGCACAAGATTCCCCTACTCACAAGCGCCATTAATGTTAACACAAAAGTAGGCTAAAGAAAAGGCCCCTTTTCAGTGTCTGGGTAGATATACAACCAATTTAGATAGCACTTACATTAGGGGTGCATGACCCCATCGCAACCCGCCCCCCCCTTCCCTTAATATTACTGACTTTGCATAGCGTAGCATTATTCCCCTCCTATTCTAGTGTCTTGCGGGGGGCAACGCCAACATCGCGTTGCAATATCCTGAAACAACAAGACATTGACCCTATGCCAATTATCACTATTTTGGAAGTTCGTTTGGCACATAATTTGCTTGAGTCGCTGTAAAACTCCAGACGAATAACATCCATTCCAGATATAGGTAACGTCACGTTACGTGCTCAGATTTTACAGGCGTTTAGGAAGTCTGGGCCCAAGCATCATCTTCTCAGAGTGCTGAACAAGCTACAGAACATGAACACGGGGTTACTGCCAATAGCAACATCCATGTGGTTTACCCCCCAAAAAGTATTATTAAATAGGAATTAGACACATTCTAGGACCACAAAAAAAAACGAAGAGCCGCCCCCTTCTCATAGGATAGGTTATTTGTCCAACACCTTGCAGATAAATACCGACGTCTGAAAACAAAAGACCGGACCAACAGTCAAGAGCATCATTTACCTTAAAGCGCTCCATGGATACGGAAGCCTCCGACAGAGACTTCACCGAGAATGGGGTCACTTTTAAGGCGAAAGTCATGGAGTTGAGACTGTGACAACTTGAACGCCTTCACAAAAAACACAAAGTGTTAATTGAGCCTCTGAATCCCACAAGTAAGGAGCGGCCAACTTCAGTCCTCAGGACCAGCAACAGGTCAGGTTTTTCAGGATATCCCTGCTTTTCAGCAACCGCTGGCTCAATCATCTCTGCTTCAGCAATCCCGCGTGGCTCACTCAGTCCCTTCTTCAGCACAGGTGGCTCAGAGGCTTCAGTCCTCTGACTGAGCCTTTGATTGCGCCACCTGTGCTGAAGCAGGATATACTGAGAACCCGACAGCTTTCAGCCAGTTGGTGCAATCGAAGGCTCAGCCGGAGACTGAGCCTCTGATTGAGCCACCTGTGCTGAGCAGGGACTGAGGTGGCCCTTGAGACTAGAGTGTGGCCACTTCCTGCGTATAGACAATGCACAGAAAAAGATTACTTACTCATAAAATCAAAAAAACTTTAACTGCTAGAGTGGCAATTGAGTGACGCGCATACAGTCCATGATTGACGCGCATCCATTACATGAAGTGACGCGCATACAGTACATGAGTGACGCGCATACAGTACATGATGTGAACCGCGCATGACAGTACATTAGTGACGCCATACGTAGTACTGAGTGACGCACATCCATCTACATACAGTACATGAGTGACGCACATACAGTACATACAGTACTGAGTGACGCACATACATCATAGTACATGAGTGCACGCGCATCAGTAACATACAGTAATGAGTGACCCGATACAACATACAGTACTGAGTGACGCACATACGAATACAGTAGTGAGTGACGCACACACAGTACATACAGTACATGTGTGACGCACACACAGTAACATACAGTACATGAGTGAACGCAACACACATACATACAGTACATAGTGACGCACACACAGTCACATTACAGTACATGAGTGACGCACACACGTACAATGATACACAAGTGACCAATGAATTGACGCACACACAGTACATGAGTGACGCACACACATTCAGATACGCACAGAATAACTCACACACAGTACACATTAATGACTCACACCACAGTACATGAAAACGCACAAACAGTACATGAGTAACGCACCACTTCATGTAGAATCATGATAGACCCGTGTGATCTTACTTCACATGGGCCAAGTGCAGTAAACATCGGAATGATTTAGATTAACTACGAACTTCCAATGACATTATGCAAGGTTAGCTGGCCCCTATGGAAACGAGGCACTTCATGGTTTCATACATTAATATCCGTGGTTCTCAGCCCTTTTTGTGTCCATGGAGATACATAATAATAAAATAGCAGTTCTTGTATAGCGCTGCTAGTTTTGAACGTAGCGCTATTACACGAGACTTTTGCGGCACCGTACCTGCCCAGTGAAGCTTCAATCTTTTTTTGGTCCCCCTGAGGCACAGGAGATAGTGACTTGCACAGTGCCACAGGGCTGACACCGAAATTAAACGGTTCCTCTGCTTCAACCTCCGTGCCAGTGTCCTTTACTCCTGGTCCGCTCCTTCTGCCCGGAACATCAAAGCATTTTATTTCCATGTTTTCCACGTGTTTTGTTTTCCGTACAATCCACATCTTACATTTAATTCCTTTATTTTTTATAAGTTTAAGGAGTTTTTAAAATTCCCCTTCTAATTTTTTTATTTTTTTTTACAACCGTTTTTAATCAATTCTTATGACACAATTGCAGAGGAATCTTAAATCAGGGGGGTGCCTACGCCGTCGTCAAGGACCACCAACAGGTCAGGTTTAAAAGGAATGTGCCCTGCCTTCAGCACGGTGGTGCAGTTTGAAGACTGGGCCAATGAGTTGAGCACCTGTTCTGAGCGGATATCCTTAAAACCTACCTGTTGGTAGCCCTTAGAGTCTGAGTTTGGCCCCCCCTTGGGTTTAAACTTTTCACGTATTGTACTAATTCAGGGGGGCTCAACTACAGTCCTCAAGACCGCTCCAACCAGGTCCAGGTTTTAAGGATATCCCTCTTCAGTGTTGGTGCCCTTGAAGACTTGGAGTTGGCTGAGATCCCGGTTTTGGGACACGGATCGTTTCATGCAAGTGACCGAGGGCCGCGTGCGGAGCGCGCGCTCGTGGGGTTCGTTTGGACCCCAACGAGACCTCGCGGGGCTTGGCGGGCGCGTGGGGTTTCTTACCTGTTGCGCGGATGATCGTATCCCTGCAGTCATCTGTGCACGGAAATGTGCGAACCACCACTGCCTGCGAGCACACCACAGATGGGTATATGCCCACGTATGCTCTGGATATCCCGCTCTCCCACGATCTTCCCCTCGCTTTCTCGGCATTTTCAGAAAAAACCGGCGCATATTGTAGTCATCCCCTGTGGCTCCGCCAACGCCATTGCGCCCCGGGGAGGGCCTTCCAGTCCTAAGAACCCCCCCACAGAGCCAGGTTTTAAGGAAACCAATGCTTCACCAGGTGGCTCAATCAGTTGCCCTGTGCGAGCCACCCTATCTGAAGCTGTGGAGATCCTTAAACCTGGCCTTATCTGTATATTAATCATGTCACAAATGTTTTCGGCTACAGCACCAGTTCACTGTCGTCAACGCGCCTTCGGAGCGCCCGCGGTGCGCGCAACAGCTGCGATCGGTGGTCATGGGGTCGCCCGTCCAGACAAGAGCAGGGGAGCAAAGACACAGATTTTTTGGCCGGGGCGCGGCATGACGCCACCGTGGCTGGTTTCGCCCTCATTGGCTTAGCACTTCCTGCGCGATGGCCCATCACAGCCGCCACGCCAAAAGAAAAAATCTTGCCTTTGGGAAAGGTTAGTCGCGCACTCGCCTTTCTGCAGGCCGCGCGCAGGAGTGCCTGGGCCTGCCCCAGAGAGGGCCGTATCTTGTCCGCTACCGTGGGAGACGAGGGCCCTTATTCTACATGGTTACCTATGCTGGCATGGTTTTTGGTGCTTGTTATAATCTGTCAAAATCCCTGATTCTGTGCCCAAGACTGCGATTATAGTGGCGGCATGGCGTGCACCGCGGAACAATTATGGTTGCACCAATGAAAAACGCACACAGTGCAACGCGACCAGCGCTACGAGCGAGAGATACCAGAGGAGAACAAATGAAATTGTTTTTGCACGTGCCGCCTCTCATGTGCAAGTCAGCCAATGAGGCAACCAGCCTGGTGACACCGCCCGCCAACGCCCCCCCATCACCTCCAGCCCTCCCGTGCAGTGTTTCACGAGAGGCGCGTGCGCACCCATCCACTATATCTTATGCTACATAATCACGGATCAGCCAGGGATGAAACAATGACGGGTCGCGGGTGGAAAAGGTACGGGCACTGAGGTGAATGGTGATAGTACGTTCTGTGAGCATCTGAGAACGAGAAGGAGCGCTCCAGCAGGGAGAGGGTGGGGTAGCGTTTGATAGGTGATGGCTGATTGGGGCGACGTCAGCTGGCTTCAGGCATCGCACTCCGCAGCTACTGTATCCCTTATATTACTACGGTAAATATCTATTGTTCTGTTTGCAGCTCAAACTTGCTGGAACATTTGCAACACAAATGACTCCACAAACAGCAAAGTGCTAATAGAATCTTGCGCTGTTGGGAGTGGCTAATACACCGGCTTATAGAAAGCCAACAGTATGCGTTAACTCATTAAAAATCGCAATAAAATTTGAATAAATTGAATAAAAACATTACGATTAGGTAATCACTACAGACTGATTTTTTGATTTTTTTTAAACAAAGATTTCCGTTTTGCTGTCCTTAAGCTTGTTTGACGTCTAACTTGTTCTTGTACTCTTCTCGGTAAACAAAATTAAAGGTGATCCATGTCTAGAGAAAGGAAGGACGAAAAGCCTATACACTGCTCGCAGGACGAGCTCCGCCACTTACTCTAACGTTCTGAGAGAAAGCTTTCAACCCAGGCGTACATTTAATGAATTTGATGTATTTTTGATTGACTATCGTTCATCTTTTGTACCCTGATGTCGTCTGTGTATCGCACACATTTTCTCTAAAATTATGCATGAGCCCTGATACCAAACATCTGGGCTGGGGCGTGACAACCAGCAAGGAAGCTTAGCCGCGCTATTCAATAATATGGGCCCCTCATAAAATGGACAACAGCTTCTATAAAGTCCATTTACTTCACTCGTCCTTTATATTTACTCCCAAACAATAGAAGTCTATGTACTTATGCCTAATTATCGTTTTAAGGACCAGATTACCGCATGGCTAAGCTTGATACGACCGTCTCGAGCAGAAGACACCTTCTTATCCATGCATGTGAAGAGGCCATTGAAGTCTTATGGGCACAGCAGTAGGGTTGTACCCGGATCCTCTACATTTTCCGTAAACAGGGTAACGTCGCCCGGCAGCAATACCATTGATTAGCCAGTGCCGGCTGGGTACCCGGGCAGCACTTATCTTCAGGACTGAAAGGACACTGCGAAGGTAAGGAGGACCTCAGCAACTCTGGGAGCAGCAAGCAGCACGTCCTGGGGGCGGTGACACATCAGAAGTCCTGTTCAGCCGGCTGGAGCATCATGATCGCCAAAGCCGATGCCGGTGGGAGTCCCGGGGAACCATTTGACCGGGAGCGAAGCGTTCCTAGATGGAACACTTTTGGTGAATGATCTGGGTCCAAAGACAACCCAACATACACACACATAATCAACATACAAGACTGAACCAAATCCGATCGTAATTTCTGATCCGGATTCGAGAACCCAAGGGAAAAAGAACCTGTCGCCCAGCAGAGTGAAACACGAAACAGCACAATCACCCACCTCTTATCCACAACCCCCTCCATCGCCCAGCTCCTCCCCCTCCGCCCCCCTCTACCACCCCACCTCCCCCACCCGACGCTCCCCCTCCCAACCCCGACTACCCCACACCTCTCATACTCACCCCACGCCTCCCTTACCACCCCATAACCTACACCTTCTAATCCTTAACTCTACCCCTCTCCTCACTTACCTCCCCCTCGCTCCTTCGCACCCTTCACTTTCCCACACAATCCATGATGTCCCCCCTTCGACGCCCTCCTGCCGTCCTGTCTAAGTGCTCAACCCCCCCGTTTCGTAAATTCTAGCCACCGTGGTTCGAAGTCGGCGAATGCTCCCCGGGGTTCGGAGTTCATCCATAGGTAAGCCGTGGCGGTGAGAGGTCAAAAACCGAGTCCCGCTCATCTTTACCTAAGACAAGATCCTTAAGAAAAGTCGACGTAAAGCGAACGGGACTATTTAACGTAGAATACCGTACACGACGGCAACCTCTGACGTTCTCCTCTTCAAAGCGCCGGAGCGTAAACATAACCACAAAGAGATATGCCCAGTGCGGGCCAGAGTACCCTATTCAGCCACTGGAGGGGAGCCGTTGAAAAGTACGAGCGAGACAGTGCAAACGATCTACAACACGAAGAAGGAGAGAGGGTCGAGAGACGAAGCTGGCGGATAGAAGGCCCAGGATAGTGACACACAAATAGAGTAAAACGAAAAAGTAGTGAACGTGACAACCAAATAAGGGAGGGCCCAGCTCACAACACAAGGCCAAGACGGACAGCGGGGGCAGAAGATATCGGGAACAATTGACAGCCAACGCCTCCAATATAAATAACCATAATATAAGCGTCCAATGAAATTTAGGTAATTTCAAAGCAACTAGATATTACAAGAATTATAGGGGAGTTGAAGAATAGCGTCTGTAGTAATAACCGAGTAAACGAAATACATTAGAGAGTAAGGTTCTAGGGGACGCTCCTGCTCCGGTCCCATGATGTACGCCCGTCTGCCATGGCATCATCTGTGTGTGGGTTCCGCGTCTCAGAACCGGCTGAACACGGATTCGCGCTGGCCAGATGTTCGTCCGCAGTATGTTCCTCACACCTTCAATCGGCCGGACTGCGGGCAAGTGTTGAAGTATTGTCAGGCTACTCTGAAATTGACCCAGTTAACGGGGGCCGTTCTGACTGCCGCTGATCCGGTACAGGTCCCAACCCCCTAGCTGCCCGGGTACCGGGTAGTTCCGGGTTCGCGAAAAATGTCCGGGTAGTCTCGGCTACATCCATACAACTAGAAGAACTAAGTTTTAGGTAAATATGGCCCTTAAAGACCGAGAACGGCATGCCACATGACCCGCACCGGATAGCGCATGCACGGGCCTGTTCACCATTACACCCTCTACATGCCATGTGACCTCCAATGACTACCATTGCTGGGTAGCAAGGAAATAAAGATGGCAGAGCCCAAAAAGCACAGTGGGTCCCGTAATAAAGACCATTGTAATCATCCCTCAATTGGCACACAATGCCTGTCCGCGGCCACAATGCGTGCCAACTGCCGCAGCTTCTTCGACTACATCCGCTCCGTCATCTGGAAACACACGTCTATTAGCGTGAACGTACAAATAGGGCACAGTTCTAACAAGGCGGGCGGAGACCTCCGGCAGTCTTCGGACCGACGCTGGTAACAGCGCTCTTGCCTGCCACGCAAGCCATTATAGTTCCTTGCTGTGAAGCCCTAAAGGTGAACCATAGCAGTGACATAATTGATGTTTTTTTGTTCCTGATCTGGATACTAAGAATATTTCGTACAATTCTAATTATTGTTGAATGTTTACTGTTGGTTTTGTAAGATAAAGCCTGTTAGTGTTTTCATCACATCACTCATCACTTGGTCCGTAAGCCTATGTGTGAGCGGAAAATCCCGTTTTGACCGAGAGAGGTGGTATGCATATTATTAAACAAAAGGGAGCTAAAAAAAAAATAGGGCAGGGGAGAGATACCAGCTGTTGCCGGCATTTGGCATGTCGGGACACAATTTAATTGGAGATAGTCGAATATTTTAAAGAGCCACCGTGAAGTTTCCTTTATCCGCAACCGCGAGGTTACATAGAATTGGACAGCAGATCAGAGCCACTTGACCCTACCAGAGATATAATATGTAAATTCTCAATCTCCCTTTAGGTTTGAAGACCAGACACCATCGGTCCCCAGCCTTTATTTACAGCGCCGGAGTTCCACGATCTCCAAGCAATGCATGTGGAAACTTTCCTCAGAAAAGCCCTGCTGCTGTATGTGGAGACTCGGGAAAATTATATGTGCCGTATGCCTCCCACGGGGCAGTATTAAACAACCCATTTCTATTGTTGCAGCTGCCCACTCTTCCCATGGAGTTTCCCTTTATTTTCTTCAATTTCAGGATCTCTTTGAAGGGATCCCCATGTGTCAGGTACTCGCCCCTTCGGAGATCAAGAGCCGGTCCGGGTAATTCATGGCATGTGAGCGCCGAGCCAGAACGCAACCTCTCCGTCATCAGTGAGCCCAAATCATTAGGAGTAAGCTGGTACGTGACGGTCCGGCCCGTCGTTCTGCTGCGTTGTATTCCAATGAACGCGTTCAACTACAACTGCTACAGGGAGAAAAGGCAGCAAGGTCGTGAGCTCGCTCTTCCAGTCTAACTCAACACTGCTGAAAAACCGTTTAGGTTAGTTACGAAAAAGCCGCGGGAAGGGCTGAGCACCAACGCCTTTTAGGAACACTGAACAAAAAGTAGGATAGCTGGAGTGTAACTCTAATAAGGGTGCGTTGTTCGTGTCCCCCTCCCTGGCTCAATAAAAATGCAGTGTAAGTTGCGGTGGTTTTAGTGTTGCTTCACCTTTGTTTCTAGTAACTTCTTCCATGTGAATTCTTTGTAGATCCAGGCCATCATCGGAGATGGACGTGTGGGTTGCAAAGTATGTTCTGTGTCAAATATCAAAGCAGATAAAAGACCCCCGTTCAATGCCTTTCCAGAACGGTTACATGTCAGCAGTTTACACAAAGCACGTTCTTGGAAGAGTTCAGAATTGGGACCCTTTCAGGCTGGCACCATCTTTAACTTAACATAATGGTTTGATCATGTAGCGTGAAATATATTAAAAATAAAACTAGAATACTCAAAACTAGAACATTTAAATAAAACAAAATGTAAAAAAAAATACCGTCCAACAATAAAAAATGATTTTTTTTTCTCTTTAATAATGCAAAATAAAAAGATTTTCCTGTCAACGTGCGCAATGTGGATAAAATGACCAATTGTACCTACAGTTTACGGGGAGAAGAGGGGAACTGACATTTTGGATAAATTCCTGAAAAATAATATACCAGATTGTTATAGCAAACATAACCAGAAGAAATTAAAAAAACAATACACATGTAATCTGGCGCCACTCTTCGTTGTTAAACCCAACAAGCTTTTTTCTTTCTTTGTCTTCGAAAATGTCAAAATCAAAGTATCTCCCACTTTGTCACATTTCAACCACCGCTTCATAACAGAGACCACTTAGGCGGTTTTTTTTTCCATCTCGCATCGCTCTCTCCCCCTCAAAACAAACCATGTGTTTTTACACTTGCTTGCTAGCAGGTAAAGCCCCCAGCACGGAGGGAAGTGTGAGCAGAAAACAGTATTGTTTATAATAATACGTATGAACTTGAGAACACAATTTTATTCGGGAGATGTAAAAAAAAAATTAAAACAATAAGAATGCAAAATAAAAAAATTAAAACATACCAGCACTATAAAGATGTGAACAGTCGGACAAGCACTTCTGTTACAGTGATATTCATTGACAAAACTTCAAGTACACGTGAGGCACAGCAGGGTGTCATTACACTTTCATTTTACTTAGCATTGTCCAGGGTACCTATCCTATGTTGCTGGCAGACAGATCTATCGGACTCGACCTCCCTGCAAGAGAGCAGAATCACCTAAAAACAGATGCAATCTTTATTGGTCGGAACTTTGTTGCTTTCAAGTGTAGCTGAGCTTCTGCTGGTCAATACAGCACAGTGTAGCTGAGCCTCTGCTGGTCAATGCTCTAATACATTGGTGGTCAACTCCAGTCATCAAGGGCCACCAAGTCAGGTTTTAAGCATAACCCTGCTTCAGCACAGGTGGCTCAGTCTTTGCCTGAGCCACTGAGTGAGCCACCTGTGCTGAAGCAGGGATATCCTTAAAACCTGACCTGTTGGTGGCCCTTGACTGGAGTTGGCCACCCCTGCTCCAACAGTTGCATAAATGACACTTATTCCTGACCGTTCCTTTGTAGATCCGTTCAGATGCATGTCCTGGTTCTGTTGCTTCTGAAGATGATCCGCTGGGTCTTGTGTGTTTTGTGACTCTCTTTGCCACATTTTTGAAAGAATAACAATTCTAATCCTAATGTTACTTTTATGTCTGAAGCTCTTATTCCCATTGTGTTATATTGGTATGTCGCGTGTATTACTGCTGTGACGCGCTGTGTACATTCGACAGACAGACATTATGAGGCAGGTGGGTTCTAAACCATTATTTTGGGATTGCTGTAGTGCTAATCCCCCCCCCCTCCTTCCCTGCTTTTTATTTATTGTATCATTTTTTTGCTTCTTGTCCCGAACACCTGCAGTGTGTTCTTTCTAATAATTGAATCGTTGAACATCCAACAGTCTGTTTTTTAAACATTTATTTTTTTACTTTTTTATACTCCCTGATCCATTGACGGTCATTTCATATCGGACGGTCACTGACGGGCACAGCCTATTACTGATGTCCGATTTTGGTCCAGCAATATTTTAACGACCTACAGGGGAAAGTAATGATTGTAAAAACAAAGACAACACAACATCATTATACAAAAATATTACCAGCCAGCACACTAGACCCGCATGGTTTTGTGGGGAGGGGAGGGCAGGAGGGTAGTGTGTGTGTGTGTGTGTGTGTGTGTATCTGTGCTCATCTGTCCTCTGTTTGGCAGTACGGTTGCTATGTATGATCTAAGGAAGACTGAAGGTGTTGTGTGTTGGGGACATTACTAATGTTCCAGGCCGTTAGCCGGCCTGGGGTTAGTCGAATCTAATGAGCTACCTTTTGCTCCGCAGCAGCTTCCTTCCACTGTATAGCCTGATGTTTTTGCTCCGTGAGTGCGCTTGGGCTGACGTGCTGTCTCATCTTTGCACCTCTCTCACAACCTCCTATCAGAGTTTATTTCTAATGGAAGAGGTTCACATGGTAAAGAAAAAGCCATCCAGCCCTCACATCACCATACAGCTGAAAAACGCCACCTTGGCGTGGGACTCTTCCCACGCCAGCACCCAGTGCTCTCCAAAGGCCACCCCCAAACTGAAAAAAGAAAAGGGGGCCAAGGGGAAGAAAGACAAGGTCAATCTGCAGAGTGAGGGGTCGCAGGCAGTTCTGGCCGAGCAGAAAGGACATCTCTTGGTGGATAGCGATGAGCACCCCAGCCCCGATGACGAGGGCAAAGACATTCAGCTAACAAATGTGAGACTGCAGAGGGCTCTGTACAACATCGACCTGGATATCGAGACGGTGAGATGCCCTGGACACTGTTTGCTGGGGCCGGACACGGCACATTCTTTATAACATGGGGACACCGGGTCAGTCTTACAGATGCAGCACAGACAATCTCCCTGAGGGGGAATTAACCCTCTACTGCGGGACTGGCCAACTCCAGTCCTCAAGGGCCACCAACGGGTCCGCTTATAAGGATATCCCTGCTTCTGCACAGGTGGCTGTCAACCACCTTTGCTGAAGCAGGGATATCCTTAAAACCTACCCTGTTGGTGGCCCTTGGGGAGTGGAGTTGGACTCCCCTACTCAACTGTTATTGGGATCTGCAACGTACAGAAACATAAAGATGGGGATTTGCTGCTGACTGCTATAATATTGCAACTTGTTGCCCTAAACATAACAGTATACCCCAGTATTCCACGGGCGGGTGAGGTCATAATTAGGCCGCGCTTATAGTGCTGGCGACGCGACCCATGCCGTCGCCACCCGCGATAGTTGTAATTTGTTTTTTAGCGACGGTCGTCAGTGACGTCACTAAAGGGGGCGGGACGCGCAATTTGATTGGCTTAGACACTTCACATGTGGCGACGGTCTCTTAAAAATCAAATTAGACCCGGCTACCAATTTTCCAGACGCGCCGTCGCGCTTACTATAAGCGCTGGCGACGGAGTCGATTGTTTTTGTTTTCGAGCGGTGTCGCCGTCGCGGGCACTATAAGCGCGGCCTTACTCCTGCTGTAATCACTGCTGATATCATGTCTGTTGGTGGTAATAACGTATTTAGCCATTTTCCCATATTTTTGTAAAGCTCGACACATTTTAATTCCCGATACCAAATATATAATTTCCCACTCCTAAGGAGTTCATTGTATCTGTACCGCAGCTTTGTACAATAAGAATACATTCTAGAAATGGTTGTTCTTTGATAAATACACTAAATCCTTTTTTCCCGTTCATTTTTACATCCAGGGAAAACTTATTGGAATATGTGGCAGTGTGGGAAGTGGGAAAACCTCTCTCAGTGCTGCCATCCTGGGACAGGTAACGCGCATCATACACGTCCTTTATCTCTAGTTTTCTTGGGTTTAGTAATCGCTGGGAAAATCGGGATTCCAAATATGTTAGCCTGTTATCTGGCGTTCGTGTCCTTATCGGATATGTGGAATTTTCTCATTATCAGACTGCAAATATCTCATTTAAGTTGCGTCTTGTCGTTTTAAGGTTTGTGTTGCTTTTTAAAAAAAAAAAAAAAATCTCGCCTAAGCAATTCATTGCAGGCCCCTCTCGCAGCGAGCAGCTTAAATCAGGGGGTCGGTTGGTGTTGGACTTGTAGGTGCGGGGGGCGTTTGAGTATTGTCCGAGGTAATGGAGTTTAACATGAGTTGCAAAGAACAACAATTAATTGGAGCATACAGTACTGGAAACCAATGTTTTGAAAGCAACTGCTATCTCCTTGGAGGGAAGCGTGATCTAAAAACTGCAAGTGCTCCGGTTTTGTACGTAGATGACCTACAAATGAGGCTCCAGCAGCACGGCGCCGTCCTTGGCGTTTCTTGCCTGTGAGCTACTGGTAACGAGGTCTTTGTTTTGCAGATGACGCTGCTGGAAGGCAGTATCGCAGTCAGCGGCACCTTCGCTTACGTTGCTCAGCAGGCGTGGATACTAAACGCTACTCTCCGGGACAACATCCTGTTTGGGAAGGAGTTTGAGGAGGAAAGGTTCGTGCAGCGGCATGTCATGTGTTTTATTCTCGTCAGAAATGATCAGCAGGGGTAGAGTGTGGCAAGGGTTGATGTCTAGTCATATTGCTGCATGGGAGAGTAAGGTGTGTTATTTGTATTGGTTTAGGTTGCTTGGTCATCACTGTTGTTTGTTTGACAAGTTATTGAGGTTGTAGTCGGTTTTGTGCAGTTTGAGCATTTGTTGTTCGGTAATGTTTGCTAAATCCATGTAATTTAATATTTGAGATGTCACTGCTTGGCCTTCAGTGTAACCCGCTTTAGAAGCGGCGCTGTTGGAATCCTAAACATGTCTAATCATTTTATCAGCTCAATAAAAAAAAATGTCTCCTGGTCTCCTTGATTTGAATGGCCTCTTCTGGAAATCAGGGATGTCAAAATGACTTGTAATATCTAAATAAAGTTTGTAAATTGTAGCATGACTGGACATCTGTTACACTTGTAACGTCTGTGCCCAATGCATTTGGAAGAAGAGATCGTGAGCTCTGCAGGGCAGTGAAACTCTCCCCAATAAGTAATTGACATTAAAGTTTCATGGTGTACCGGTATTTCACTGTATTATATGCTGTCTTCTAATATAAAGTGCTGTACGAAGCTACAGTGACTATTGCTGCATTAAATCCCTCCGTGTAAACGTCTCTCAAAGGGTTTTCAGTATTTTGAGGAGCAAATAGTCTCCGCCCTTGGGGGGAAAAATGGTTGTATAGGAAAGAAAATAAATCTTCCCATTAAATGTCTCCAATACAAAACCATCCGTGGGGTGCGTTGGGGTCTGGGCATTTTGGAGCCGGTTTCCTGCCTCGGCACTGATTTGCGTTTCATGTCCCAGGTACAATCATGTGCTGAATATTTGCTGTCTCAGACCAGACTTGGCCATACTGCCCGATAGTGACCTGACAGAGGTAAGGATCCTGGAGTACGGGTTTTAGGCATGACTGGTATAATATACATGGCGGCCTACACGTTTGCGAGTTATGAATTCGCCAATAGCGGCCCTTCTGAGACCGGTCACAGGAGAGAGTAATGAAACGTTCCAGCCCTGGAATGTTGCTTTTGTTTCACCCAATGACTGTGCTCCCACTTATCGGTATTTTATTTGTGTGTTTTTTTCCTCCCATGCTTTTGCCACTTGGGTTTTGCACAAGGAACACAATCTGTAGCGCGCGTGATCCCTTTGTTGTTTAGAGAGTGGTCTCGATGTTATGATGCTGTGACCGTAGTCTGCTGTGTCTCACTGCAGATCGGAGAGCGCGGAGCAAACTTGAGTGGTGGTCAGAGGCAGAGGATTAGCCTGGCGAGAGCTCTGTACAGTGACCGCAGCATTTACATCCTGGACGATCCTCTCAGTGCCTTAGATGCCCACGTGGGCAACCACATCTTCAACAGCGCCATCAAAAAGCACCTCAAATCTAAAACCATTCTGTTTATCACCCACCAGCTCCAGGTAACGGGCAGAGCCACGTGAGGCGCTAGGCCTGGGTGCAGCACTCAGCTTGCCCAATCACGGGATATGTGTGACGCATCATCTGTTCTTCTCTGCCCTCTCTAACGCTTTCTACCTCCAGTACCTGGTGGATTGTGATGAAGTGGTTTTCATGAAGGAAGGCTGCATAACAGAGAGGGGAACTCACGAGGATCTCATCAAACTCAACAGAGAATACGCTGCTATTTTTAACAGCCTTCAGCTGGGAGAGCCCCCTCATGTGGAGGTGAGATGGGGCCGCGGCTTCTCCCGCGGCACTTCAGTATGGGGGAGGCTGGACTCTCCCATGAAAGAGAGGGGAATGAATAGCTGGAGATATTCTATGGAACGGGGACTCGCATTTTCTTAGACAAGAACCAGCAGTTCCCAAATCTTTGTTTGGTAGAAGTTAGCAGGCTCAGGACAGGTGGCTATCAGCCTGGAATTCCTTATATTATGAAGGTCTGGTGGTAGGTTAGTCAGTCGTCGTATGGTGCTCTCAATAGAGACGGAGGCAAAACATGGCGCAAACTGTCACGGTACTGTTGGACCCAGTGTTCCCACCGCCGTCTGGAACCTGGCGTCTGACCGCTTGCGACACTTCCGGTGTCGTCACGTCCGTTGGTCAGCTGACGGAGCGGAGACGGGATGCGAATCACTCGGGCACACTGTGGCTGATGTCTGGCAGGTACTGAAGTCATTACAACGCGTTTCGCTCTGGATCAGCTTCGTCAGGAGTCAACTCGTTCATCGCGAAACGCGTTGTACCGACTTCAGTACCTGCCAGAGATCAGCCACAGTCTGTCCGAGTGATTCGCATCCCATCTCTGCTCTGTCAGCTGACCAACCGGACGTGTCGCAAGTGGTGAGACGCCAGGTTCCAAGCGGCGGTGGGAACACTGGGTCCAACAGTACTGGGACAGTTTGCGCCATGTTTTGCCTCCGTCTCTATTGAGAGCACCATACGACTGACTAACCTACCACCAGACCTTCATAATATAAGGAATTCCAGGCTGATAGCCACCTGTCCTGAACCTGCTACTTCTACCAAACAAAGATTTGGAACTGCTGGTTCTTGTCTAAGAAAATGCGAGTCCCCGTTCCATAGAATATCTCCATATTCATTCCCAGGTGAGCACGTATTGCACTATGTTCTTTTATGTTTTATATACACGGTGACCCCTGCGCTCCCCAATATTTTCGCTATAACAATCCACGTGGAGGATCTTGGACCATCATTCATAGACTGAGCACATAACTTATTGTGTTTTTTCCTTCACATTGCATTTATATTTGTTCATGGATGTTATATATATATATATATATATATATATATCAATTTAGCACTTTGTAGCACTAAATTTGAATATATTCATTCTTATACACTCCAAATATAGGTGCGCCTTTCACCCACTCCCCCTCCTCCCCCACCCCCCCCCCACCATACCCCTGCGCACGTCCGCTGCGCGGCCGACCTGTCACTACCACTGCATGTTTTACTGTCTCGCGCGGGAAATGGCTACACTGCCTAGACAGGCCGCTCCGACACGCCATCTTTAATATCCTGCGGGAGATTTAAAGATGCCGTGTAGCAGTCGACATTAAACATGCAGTTGTCAGAGGCAGACCTGGCTTGGCTCGTTGGGCGCCGTGTGCGCGGCGGACTGGCATCGCAGCGAATGACCGGCACCAGCGCGCGCTTCGGTCGCCGCAAAACAAACGTCCCATCCCGCCATATACAGTACAAGACTTGATACAAGTGAGGAATGCTGATTTAAAAAAAAAATATATTAATATTGTGATTCAAAACAGATTACCTGAAAAAGAACGTAAGCAGCTCATTGAAGAAACCTCTAGAGAAAAGATCAAGCCTGGATCTGTGAAGAAGGAAAAGGCAGTGAAAAAGGAAGAAGGTACAGCAACATCCCCTCCCCTCCCCCTTACTGCCCTCTCCCTCCCCCCCCCCTTACTGCCATCCTGTGGGCATCCTCTTTCTGACTTACCTGTGTGCTCAGTTGGTGCCTCTTGTCGCCAACAATCGCCTGACCCTGTGTGACTCCAGCAGATCAGGGAAGAAAGTAGGCACCTGAAAACGTCACACATTGGGGACCCCGATCCCCAGGAGTGCGTGTGTTTTCTGCTCGCAATCGCTTGATAAATACTATCTACTTACGCCAACTCCGATACACAAGCAACCGGCTATGGATAGTAAACTGTTGCACGCTTTGCCAAGGGCACACGATAATCAAGATCGTGGCGTCTGATGAAAAGATGATTATAATAAAATTATATAAAAATAAAACTGGGCTTACGAGAACATAAAGGGGGGGCGACGCCGAAGGAATTGAAAAAAGAAGCCTCAAATCGATGACGAAAAGTAACCAAGTGGAGAAAGGTACTCTTAACATGTTCCAAAACACGGTGTTCAGACTCGGCACTGTGACATATTCCTGTTACTCAAACGCATATGGGAGTCATATTTTAGTGTTTGCCACCATAACATGGCATATCAAGTTAAGAGCAATTACGGGCAAGCAAATAGTATCAAGGATATCCCTTTTGTCACTCGGAAAGTAAATGTGACGCCCCAGGGCCCGCAGATTCTAAATAATTAACGGCCGGTCTTCTAACGGGAGGCTGAGGAAATGTGGAGTTTCGCTGATGTGGCAATGTAAATATCGTGTAGTAGTTGTCGGTTGGGCAGTGCAAGGGGTATTACTGTCGCCCCAGATCCGCGGGGAAATGCGCGAGGGTAGCTTCCGATGTCGGGTGATGCTGCTGTAGGATGTGGAAGTGCATGTGTGGACTCTGCTGTCGCTCTTCACAAGTCTGCCCTGCATGCAGCGGAGGAATAGGGGAAAGGCTCCGTGCCATGGTCGGTGTATGGCGCTACATACGCAGTCAGCCGGCACACGGTCCCTTACGGTATGCGTTCACTGGTCCATCATTGCGCTCGTTTTTTGGATGCTCATCACCAGTCGGGGCACGGCCTTCAGGCAACCTGGTTGGCGTCAGCGTTAATAGCGTCCTGTGAAGTAATGCATACGCTGAGAACGTGCAGCGGGTAACGTCAGTCTTCCATCCCATCTGCCAACTGAGGTGGCCCTGATCTTACTGATTCAGGCTGCTTGTGCCTGGTGTGTGTTAGGCACCAGACATCCACGGACTGGCCGTATAGGAAATACCCTCCATTGTGCCACAATCTGTAGGTATTTGATGGCCCTTTTTTCCGATCCCGACACAGAATGAACATCTGTCCCTTTTCACCTGACTTCGATGCGACATGTCAGGGTGGCCAGCGCAGTACTGCTCAATCCACTCAATCAGGACAGGTGGCTATCAGCCTGGAATTCCTTATATTATGAAGGTCTGGTGGTAGGTTAGTCAGTCGTTGGTGGTGGTTAGGTTAAGTATCGTATGGTGCTCTCAATAGAGACGGAGGCAAAAATGCGCAAACTGTCCCAGTACTGTTGACCCAGTGTTCCCAACCGCCGCTTGGGAACCTGGCGTCTCACCACTGCGCGACACGTCCGGTTGGTCGCTGACAAGCGAGATGGGAATGCGAATCACTCGGACAGACTGTGGCTGTCTCTGGCAGGTACTGAAGTCGGTAACAAACGCGTTTCGCGATAACGAGTTGACTCCTGACGAAGCTGATCCAGAGCGAAACGACGGTTGTAATGACTTCAGTACCTGCCAGACATCAGCCACAGTGTGCCCGAGTGATTCGCATCCCGTCTCCGCTCCGTCAGCTGACCAACCGGACGTGACGACACCGGAAGTGTCGCAGCGTCAGACGCCAGGTTCCAGACGGCGTGGGAACACTGGGTCCAACAGTACCGTGACAGTTTGCGCCATGTTTTGCCTCCGTCTCTATTGAGAGCACCATACGACGACTGACTAACTACCACCAACCTTCATAATATAAGGAATTCCAGGCTGATAGCCACCTGTCCTGAGCCTGCTAACTTCTACAAACAAAGATTGGGAACTGCTGGTTCTTGTCTAAGAAATGCAGTCCCCGTTCCATAGAATATCTCCAGCTATTCATTCCCCTCTCTTTCATGGGAGAGTCCAGCTCCCCCCATACTGAAGTGCCGCGGGAAAGCCGCCCCCATCTCACCTCCCACATGAGGGGCTCTCCCAGCTGAAGCTTTAAAAATAGCAGCGTTTCTCTTTTGAGTTTGATGAGATCCTCGTGTTCCCCTCTCTGTTATGCAGCTTCCTTCATAAAACCACTTCATCACAATCCCCAGTACTGGAGGTAAGAAAGCGTTAGAGAGGGCAGAAGAACACAGATGATCGTCACACATATCCCGTGATTGGGCAGCTGAGTGCTGCCCCCAGGCCTACGCCTCACGTGGCTCTGCCCGTTACTGGAGCTGGTGGGTGATAAACAGAATGGTTTTAGATTTGAGGTTGCTTTTTGATGGCGCTGTTGAAGATGTGGTTGCCCACGTGGGCATCTAAGGCACTGAGAGGATCGTCCATGTAAGGCTGCGGTCACTGTACAAGCTCTCGCCAGGCTAATCCTCTGCCTCTGACCACCACTCAAGTTTGCTCCGCGCTCTCCGATCTGCATTGAGACACAGCAGACTACGGTCACAGCATCATAACATCGGACCACTCTCTAAACAACAAGGGATCACGCGCGCATACGATTGTGTTCCTTGTGTCAAACCAGGCCAAGGGGAAATGAGGGAAAGGGAGGAGCCATAGTGTGTGGGCAAAGCTCAAGAAGGTGGAGAGTTCCATCGAACAAGAAATGGCCCCGTTCTTCCACCATATCGATAGGGGCCAGTCATGGAAAACAAACATTCCATTGCTGGAACTTCATACTGCTCTTCGGGACCGGTCAGACGGCCGATATTGCGAATTCATACTCGCAAAGTTAGCCCGGCATGATATTATACAGTCATGCCTACAACCCGTACTCCAGGATCCTTACCTCCTGTCAGGTCACTACTTCGGGCTATGGCCAATCTGTCTGAGACAGCAAATTCACACATGATTGTACCACCTGGCATTAAAACCAAATCATGCCGGGCAGGAACGGCTCCAAGTGCCAGACCCCACCCACCCCACGGATGTTTTTTGATTGGTAGACATTTAATGGAATGTATTTTCTTTCCTATACAACCATTTTTCCCTCCCAAGGGCGGAGACTATTGCTCCTCAAAATACTGAAACCCTTTGAGAGACGTTACGACACGGAGGGATTTAATGCAGCTATATCATGTAGCTTCGTACAGCACTTTATTATTAGAAGACAGCATATAACTAGTGAAATAACGGTACAAACCATGAAAACTTTAATGTCAATTACTTATTGGGGAAGTTTCACTGCCTGCAGAGCTCCACGATTCTTCTTCCAATGCTTGGGGCACAGACGTTACAAGTTAACAGATGTCCAGTCATGCTACAATTTACAAACTTTATTTAGATTTACAGTCATTTTGACATCCCTGATTCCAGAAGAGGCCATTCAAATCAAGGAGACCAGGAGACATTTTTTTTTATTGAGCTGATAAAATGATTAGACATGTTAGGATTCCAACGCGCCGCTTCTAAAGCGGGTTACTCGAGCCAAGCAGTGACATCTCAAAATTAATTACGATGGATTTAGCAAACATTAACCGACAACAATCTCAAACTGCACAAAACCGACTACAACCTCAATAACTTGTCAACAAACACAGTGATGACCAGAACCTAAACCAATACAAATAACACACCTTACTCTCCCATGAGCAGCAATATGACTAGACATCAACCCTTGCCACACTCTACCCCTGCTGATCATTTCTGACGAGATAAAACACATGACCATGCCGCTGGCACGAACCTTTCCTCCTCAAACAGCCTTCCCAAACAGGATGTTGTCCGGAGAGTAGCGTTTAGTATCCACCCTGCTGAGCAACGTAACGAAGGTGCCGCTGACTGCATACTGGCCTTCCAGCAGCGTCTCTGCAAAACAAAGACCTTCGTTACCAGTAGCTCACGGCAAGAACACGCCAGGACGGTCGCCGTGCTGCTGGAGCCTCATTTGTAGGTCATCTACTTACAAAACCGGAGCACACTTGCAGTTTTTAGATCACGCTTCCCTCCAAGGAGATACAGTTGCTTTCAAAACATTGGTTTCCAGTACTGTATGCCCAATTAATTGTTGTTCTTTGCAACTCATTTAACTCAACTACCTTACCTCGGACAATACTCAAACGCCCCCCGAACCTACAAGTCCAACACCAACCGACCCCCTGATTTAAGCGGCTCGCTGCGAGGGGGCCTGCAATGAATGGCTTAGGCGAGAATTTTTTTTTTTTTTTAAAAAGCACACAACCTTAAACGACCAAGACGCAACTAAATGAGATATTTGCAGTCTGATATGAGAAATTCCCACATATCCGATAAGACACGAACGCCAGATAACAGGCTAACATATTTGGAATCCCGATTTTCCCATCGATTACTAACCCAAGAAAACTAGAGATAAAGGACGTGTATGATGCGCGTTACCTGTGTCCCAGGATGGCAGCACTGAGAGAGGTTTTCCCCACTTCCCACACTGCCACATATTCCCAATAAGTTTTCCCTGGATGTAAAATAACGGAAAAAAGGATTTAGTGTATTTATCAAAGACAACCATTTCTAAAGTGTCTTCTTATTGTACAAACGCTGCTACAGATACAATGAACTCCTTAGAGTGGGAAATTATATATTTGGTATCGGGATTAAAATGTGTCGAGCCTTTACAAAAATAGGGGAAAATGGCTAATACGTTATTACCACCACACAACATGATATCGCAGTGATTACAGCAGGATGTAAGGCCGCGCTTATAGTGCCCGCGCGAGCGACACCGCTCGAAAACAAAAACATCACTCTCCCCGTCGCCACCGCTTATAGTAGCGCGACGGC
The DNA here is from genome assembly GCA_036426205.1 of Ascaphus truei. Classification (NCBI taxonomy): domain Eukaryota; kingdom Metazoa; phylum Chordata; class Amphibia; order Anura; family Ascaphidae; genus Ascaphus; species Ascaphus truei. The sequence goes on along the minus strand of WSYH01000773.1, from coordinate 37,423 downwards.
GCGTCTGGAAATTGGTAGCCGGGTCTAATTTGATTTTTAAGAGACCTCGCCACATTGAAGTGTCTAAGCCAATCAAATTGCGCGTCCCCCCGCCCCCCTTAGTGACGTCACTGACGACCGTCGCTAAAAACAAAGTTACAACTATCGCGGGTGGCGACGGCATGGGTCGCGTCGCCAGCACTATAACCGCGGCCTAATATGACCTCACCGCGCCCGTGGAATACTGGGTTATACTGTTATGTTTAGCAACAAGTTTGCAATATTATAGCAGTCCAGCAGCAAATCCCCATCTTTATTTCTGTACGTTGCAGATCCCAATAACAGTTGTAGGGGAGTCCAACTCCACTCCCCAGGGCCACCAACAGGTAGGTTTTAAGTATAAGCCCGCTTCAGCAACGGTGGTTGACAGCCACCTGTGCAGAGGCAGGGATATCCTTATCGGACCCGTTGGTGGCCCTTGAGGACTGGAGTTTGCAGTCTCCCGACCTTCATAATATAAGGAATTCCAGGCTGATAGCCACCTGTCCTGAACCTGCTAACTTCTACCAAACAAAGATTTGGGAACTGCTGGTTCTTGTCTAAGAAAATGCGAGTCCCCGTTCCATAGAATATCTCCAGCTATTCATTCCCAGGTGAGCACGTATTGCACTATGTTCTTTTATGTTTTATATACACGGTGACCCCTGCGCTCCCCAATATTTTCGCTATACAAATCCACTGTGGAGGATCTTGGACCATCATTCATAGACTGAGCACATAACTTATTTGTGTTTTTCCTTCACATTGCATTTATATTTGTTCACTGGATGTTATATATATATATATATATATATATATATATCGTGGGGGAAGTGGTGGTGAAGGCCGCCCTATATTTGGAGTGTATAATGAATGGAAATATTCAATTATAGTGCTATCAACACTGCTAAATTGATATATATATATATATATATATATATATATACATCCATGAACAAATATAATTGCAATGTGAAGGAAAAACACAAATAAGTTATGTGCTCAGTCTATGAATATGTGGTCCAAGATCCTCCACAGTGGATTTTATAGCGAAAAATTTGGGGAGCGCAGGGGTCACCGTGTATATAAAACATAAAAGAACATAGTGCAATACTTGCTCACCTGGGATATGAATAGCTGGAGATTCTATGGAACCGGGGACTCGCATTTTCTTAGACAGAACCACAGTTCCCAATCTTTGTTTGTAAAGTTAGCAGGTTCAGGAAAGGTGGGCTATCAGCCTGGAATTCCTTATATTATGAAGGTCTGGTGGTAGGTTAGTTCAGTCGTATGGTGCTCTCAATAGAGACGGAGGCAAAATGCGCAAACTGTCCCAGTACTGTTGACCCGTGTTTCCCAACCGCCGCTTGGGAACCTGGCGTCTCACCACTGCGCGACACGTCCGGTTGGTCCTGACAAGCGAGATGGGATGCGAATCACTCGGACAACTGTGGCTAGTCTCTGGCAGGTACTGAAGTCGGTACAACGCGTTTCGCGATGAACGAGTTGACTCCTGACGAAGCTGATCCAGAGCGAAACGCGTTGTAATGACTTCAGTACCTGCCAGACATCAGCCACAGTGTGCCCGAGTGATTCGCATCCCGTCTCCGCTCCGTCAGCTACCAACCGGACGTGACGACACCGGAAGTGTCGCAGCGTCAGACGCCAGTTCCAGACGCGTGGGAACACTGGGTCCAACAGTACCGTGACAGTTTGCGCCATGTTTTGCCTCCGTCTCTATTGAGAGCACCATACGACGACTGACTAACTACCACCAAACCTTCATAATATAAGGAATTCCAGGCTGATAGCCACCTGTCCTGAGCCTGCTAACTTCTCAAACAAAGATTTGGGAACTGCTGGTTCTTGTCTAAGAAATGCAGTCCCGTTCCATAGAATATCTCCAGCTATTCATTCCCCTCTCTTTCATGGGAGAGTCCAAGCTCCCCCCATACTGAAGTGCCGCGGGAAAGCCCCCCCATCTCACCTCCACATGAGGGGCTCTCCCAGCTGAAGCTTTAAAAATAGCAGCGTTTCTCTTTTGAGTTGATGAGATCCTCGTAGTTCCCCTCTCTGTTATGCAGCTTCCTTCATAAAACCACTTCATCACAATCCCCAGTACTGGAGGTAAGAAAGCGTTAGAGAGGGGCAGAAGAACACAGATGATCGTCACACATACCCGTGATTGGGCAGCTGAGTGCTGCCACCCAGGCCTAGCGCCTCACGTGGCTCTGCCCGTTACCTGAGCTGGTGGGTGATAAACAGAATGGTGTTTAGATTTGAGGTTGCTTTTTGATGGCGCTGTTGAAGATGTGGTTGCCCACGTGGGCATCTAAGGCACTGAGAGGATCGTCCATGTAAGGCTGCGGTCACTGTACAAGCTCTCGCCAGGCTAATCCTCTGCCTCTGACCACCACTCAAGTTTGCTCCGCGCTCTCCGATCTGCATTGAGACACAGCAGACTACGGTCACAGCATCATAACATCGAGACCACTCTCTAAACAACAAGGGATCACGCGCGCTACGATGTGTTCCTTGTGTCAAACCAAGGCAGCAAGGGAAGAGTGGAGGGAAAAGACCATATGGTGGGCAAAGGTCAAGAGCGGAGAATGTTCCATGGAGGGCAGAAATGGCCCGTTCTCTTCTATGGCCCATAAATCGATAAGGGGCCAGTCATGGAACAAACACATTCCAGTTGCTGGAACTTCATACTGCTCTTCCGTGGACCCGGCAGAACGGCGATATTGCGATCATACTCGCAAAGTAGCCCGCATGATATTATACAGTCATGCCTAAACCCGTACTCCAGCGATCCTTACCTCTGTTCAGGTCACAATCGGGCCTATGGCCAAGTCTGGTCTGAGACAGCAAATTCACACATGATTGTACCACCTGGATTAAAACCAAATCAGTGCCGAGGCAGGAACGGCTCCAAGTGCCAGATCCCCACCCACCCCACGGATGTTTTTTGTATTGGAGACATTCTAATGGAATGTTTATTTTCTTTCCTATACAACCATTTTTCCCCCCAAGGGCGGAGACTATTGCTCCTCAAAATACTGAAACCCTTTGAGAGACGTTACAGACGGAGGGATTTAATGCAGCTTATTCAGTAGCTTCGTAAGCACTTTATTATTAGAAGACAGCATATACTACTATGAAATAACGGTACAAACCATGAAAACTTTAATGTCAATTACTTATTGGGGAAGTTTCACTGCCCTGCAGAGCTCCACGATTCTTCTTCCAAATGCATTGGGCACAGACGTTACAAGTTAACAGATGTCCAGTCATGCTACAATTTACAAACTTTATTTAGATATTACAGTCATTTTGACATCCCTGATTCCAGAAGAGGCCATTCAAATCAAGGAGACCAGGAGACATTTTTTTTTTATTGAGCTGATAAAATGATTAGACATGTTAGGATTCCAACAGCGCCGCTTCTAAAGCGGGTTACTCGGCCAAGCAGTGACATCTCAAAATTAAATTACGTGGATTTAGCAAACATTATCCGAACAACAATCTCAAACTGCACAAAACCGACTACAACCTCAATAACTTGTCAACAAACACAGTGATGACCAGAAACCTAACCAATACAAATAACACACCTTACTCTCCCATGAGCAGCAATTACTAACATCAACCCTTGCCACACTCTACCCCTGCTGATATTTCTGACGAGATAAAACACATGACATGCCGCTGGCACGAACCTTTCCTCCTCAAACAGCCTTCCCAAACAGGATGTTGTCCGGAGAGTAGCGTTTAGTATCCACCCTGCTGAGCAACGTAACGAAGGTGCCTGCTGACTGCATACTGGGCTCTTCCAGCAGCGTCTCTGCAAACAAAGACCTCGTTACCAGTAGCTCACGGCAAGAACACGCCAGGACGGTCGCCGTGCTGCTGGAGCCTCATTTGTAGGTCATCTACTTACAAAACCGGAGCACACTTGCAGTTTTTAGATCACGCTTCCCTCCAAGGAGATACAGTTGCTTTCAAAACATTGGTTTCCAGTACTGTATGCCCAATTAATTGTTGTTCTTTGCAACTCATTTAACTCAACTACCTTACCTCGGACAATACTCAAACGCCCCCCGAACCTACAAGTCCAACACCAACCGACCCCCTGATTTAAGCGGCTCGCTGCGAGGGGGCCTGCAATGAATGGCTTAGGCGAGATTTTTTTTTTTTTTTAAAAAGCACACAACCTTAAACGACCAAGACGCAACTAAATGAGATATTTGCAGTCTGATATGAGAAATTCCCACATATCCGATAAGACACGAACGCCAGATAACAGGCTAACATATTTGGAATCCCGATTTTCCCATCGATTACTAACCCAAGAAAACTAGAGATAAAGGACGTGTATGATGCGCGTTACCTGTGTCCCAGGATGGCAGCACTGAGAGAGGTTTTCCCCACTTCCCACACTGCCACATATTCCCAATAAGTTTTCCCTGGATGTAAAATAACGGAAAAAAGGATTTAGTGTATTTATCAAAGACAACCATTTCTAAAGTGTCTTCTTATTGTACAAACGCTGCTACAGATACAATGAACTCCTTAGAGTGGGAAATTATATATTTGGTATCGGGATTAAAATGTGTCGAGCCTTTACAAAAATAGGGGAAAATGGCTAATACGTTATTACCACCACACAACATGATATCGCAGTGATTACAGCAGGATGTAAGGCCGCGCTTATAGTGCCCGCGCGAGCGACACCGCTCGAAAACAAAAACATCACTCTCCCCGTCGCCACCGCTTATAGTAGCGCGACGGCGCGTCTGGAAATTGGTAGCCGGGTCTAATTTGATTTTTAAGAGACCTCGCCACATTGAAGTGTCTAAGCCAATCAAATTGCGCGTCCCCCCGCCCCCCTTAGTGACGTCACTGACGACCGTCGCTAAAAACAAATTACAACTATCGCGGGTGGCGACGGCATGGGTCGCGTCGCCAGCACTATAACCGCGGCCTAATATGACCTCACCGCGCCCGTGGAATACTGGGTGTATACTGTTATGTTTAGCAACAAGTTTGCAATATTATAGCAGTCCAGCAGCAAATCCCCATCTTTATTTCTGTACGTTGCAGATCCCAATAACAGTTGTAGGGGAGTCCAACTCCACTCCCCAGGGCCACCAACAGGTAGGTTTTAAGTATAAGCCCGCTTCAGCAACGGTGGTTGACAGCCACCTGTGCAGAGGCAGGGATATCCTTATCGGACCCGTTGGTGGCCCTTGAGGACTGGAGTTTGCAGTCTCCCCCCCCCCCATGCACCCAACTGCGCACAGTCCGCTGCGCGGCCGACCTGTCACTGACCACTGCATGTTTTACTGTCTCGCGCGGGAATGGCTACACTGCCTAGACAGGCCGCTCCGACACGCCATCTTTAAATATCCTGCGGGAGATTTAAAGATGGCCGTGTAGCAGTCGACATTTAAACATGCAGTTGTCAGAGGCAGACCTGGCTTGGCTCGTTGGGCCGGGTGCGCGGCGGACTGGACATCGCAGCGAAGTGACCCAGCGGCGTTTCGGTCGCCGCAAAACAAACGTCCCATCCCGCCATATACAGTACAAGACTTTGATACAATGAAGGAATGCTGATTTAAAAAAAAATATATATATATATTGTGATTCAAAACAGATTAACCTGAAAAAGAACGTAAGCAGCTCATTGAAGAAACCTCTAGAGAAAGGAATCAAGCCTGGATCTGTGAAGAAGGAAAAGGCAGTGAAAAAGGAAGAAGGTACAGCACATCCCCCTCCCCCCCATTACTGCCCTCTCCCTCCCCCCCCCCTTACTGCCATCTTGTGGGCATCTCTTTCTGACTTACCTGTTGTGCTCAGTTGGTGCCTCTTGTCGCCAACAATCGCCTGACCCTGTGACTCCAGCAGGATCAGGGAAGAAAGTAGCACCTGAAAACGTCACACATTGGGGACCCCGATCCCCAGGAGTGCGTGTGTTTTCTGCTCGCTCGCTTGTAATATCTTCCGATCACGCACCGGCTTGTGCCTTGCAGCTGCCCACCTAATCTGTTTCCAAACACGGTGTTCAGCTCGGCACTGGAACATATTCCTGTTATCAGGCATATGGAGTCAGATTTAGTGTTTGCCACCAATAAACATGGCTTCCCCTTTTGCACTCGGAAGTAAAGGGCCCGCAGCTTCTAAATAATAACGGCACGTCTTCTAACGGGAGGCGGAAGGAAATGTGGATTTTCTGATTGCTGCTAATGCGTTGTAGGTCGGTTTGGCAGTGAGGGGGTTACTGTCCTGTGTGCTTCCTGTCGGTGATGCGGCTGTAGGATGTGGAAGTGCATGTGTGACTCTGCTGTCGCCTCTTCACAGGTCTGCTCATGCAGCTGGAGGATAAGGGGAAAGGCTCCGTGCCATGGTCGGTGTATGGCGCTTACATCCAGGCAGCCGGCGGTCCCTTCGCGTTCCTGGTCATCATGGCGCTGTTTGTGCTCAACGTCGGGAGCACGGCCTTCAGCAACTGGTGGCTCAGCTACTGGATCAAGCAAGGCAGCGGGGTAACGTCAGCTTCCATCCATCTGCACTGAGGGTGCCCTGATCTTAACTGATTCAGCTGCTTGTGCATGGTGTGTGTTAGGCACCAGACAGCACGGCTGCCGTATAGGATCCCACGTGTGCACAACTGTAGTATTTGGTGGCCCTGTTTCCAGATCCCGACACAGAATGAACATCTGTCCTTTTACTGACACGATGTATGTCAGGGGTGGCCAAGCCAGCTCTCAAGAGCCACCAGCAGGTCAGGGTTAAGGATATCCCTGCTTCAGCACAAGTGGCTCAATCATAATGATTGAGCCACCTGTGCTGAAGCAGGGATATCCCCAATACCTGTCCTGTTGGTGGCCCTTGAGGACTGGTGTTGGATTACCCCTGGTGTAGATGTTTCCCTGTGACTGGGCCCCAAGTTTTGAGACTTGTTGTTCCCATATGTTCTAGTAGAAGGAATTTCTGGCTGACATTGGTCTGTCTCCCCCAGAATACATCTGTGCTGGTGCACAACGAGACGGTGGTGAGCCATAGTATGAAGGATAACCCCCACATGCTTTACTACACGGGGGTCTACGCCTCCTCCATGGTGGTCATGCTCCTCCTGAAAGCTGTGCGCGGCGTGGTCTTTGTCAAGGTAACGTATCTCTGTGTAGCCGTCCCTCGCTGCTGTACCTCTGGCTGCAAAATTGACCGACCTTTTCTCTTCCTGCCTCCCAGGGAACCTTACGCGCCTCTTCCAAGCTTCACGACGAACTTTTCAGGCGCATCCTCCGGAGCCCGATGAAATTCTTCGACACCACGCCCAGCGGACGCATTCTCACCAGGTTCTCCAAAGACATGGATGAGGGTGAGCCTTCTCCCTCAGAGCCCAGTGCTGGCAGATAAGCACCGTTGCACCCTAGGCCTTTGTATATGTGCTTGGCAGCGCTTCTCCTGTTTAGTTTAGCAGCCCGCAAAGAAGAAACTGAAACCTGAAAACCTAGCAGGACTCGTCTGGCGCCTGGAAATAAATATAGCTTTATCGTGTAAATTGTTTCTTTACAAGCCCTACATACACTCTTATTAAATGTTACAGTGTAGAAAAATGTATTTGTAGTCTTAAGGAGAGAGAGAGCCAATAAAGTGATTGCGATACTGAGCTTTCTGCTTTGTTCTTATCTAGTTGATGTCCGCCTGCCCTTCCAAGCAGAAATGTTCATACAGAATGTTATCCTGGTCTTCTTCTGCCTGGGGGTCATCGCTGGCGTCTTCCCGTGGTTTTTGGTGGCTGTTGGACCCTTACTTGTTCTCTTCACCATATTACACGTGGTGTCCAGGTCAGCTCCTTCCGCAGCATGGGAGGGGGTCGAGGTGGGGGAGGGGTCCATCTAAATCGGGGCAAAACCAAGTGACCTCCATTTCAGCCGTCATACAATTGCAAGGCGATGTGCAGCAATCGGTGGTGGATGTGTGGTGCGCCATCGTTACGTTGCCCGGATTCTTTCACTCGTTGGCACGGTGTTACCGGCTGCCATGTTTATTTCCGGTGACACGGCGTTTATGATTTGCTGTCGCAGTGAGCCGGGGGGGTGGGGGGTAATAATAAATGGACCAAAATGGTTATTTTGTTGTATCGGTTCCAGACTCGGTTTTAAAAACGTTGGTAGTAAGCGAGCGAAGGTTTCTCGGGGTACACAGTAAGCGAGCGAAGGTTTCTCGGGGTACACAGTAAGCGAGCGAAGGTTTCTCGGGGTACACAGTGAAGCGCTGGGCAGGGGAAGGTTTCCAAGTGCGGCATGTTTCCTAATCCGGAGCCTTCAACTCATGCAGGACAGTGTCGCCCACTAGTGGGAGAACATAGTATTCACGTGTTGACATCAGTTTACAGTACATGCATTTTTAAGCGCACAAAACCACACCTTCTTTTTCCCTGCAGACTAACTTGCTATCTCCCTGCACACAAACAAGTTCAGAGAGATCTTTCCAAATGTTTTCCTAATGGAAACTGACTCGAGCTGCACAAGTTTCTGTGTAGATCTGGCTTATCTTTGCCTTTGCTCAGGTTCCTGGAACATATTGTTGGTATGTTCTAGAGATGTTGGTTTTGTAAAGAAGATTAGGTTTCCCTGGTTGTGAAGGGTTAATGTCCATCGCGGATGGAAATGCGTTGGTGGTGGTGGTTTATTTACAGACGGTTCCTTTTTTGCTTCTCTCAGGGTTTTTATCCGTGAGCTGAAGCGATTGGATAACATCACACAATCCCCTTTCCTGTCGCACATCACGTCCAGTATTCAGGGACTGTCCACCATCCACGCTTATAACAAAGGCCATGAGTTCCTGCACAGGTCAGTGCCATCCTACCCCGAGCTGGGGCACAGATACAGCCACCTATCCTTGTATGCACTGGAAATAGATGACCGAAGTGACACTGGGAGGGGGTGGGTTCTCTATTGCCCCTCGGTGAAGGGTCTCTTGGGCTCCTGTGCGCTCTGCTCCTCATGTTACGCAGAAGCGAGGGACACATTTCTGTACTCGTGTGTTTCTCTTCTTCCCTTCAGGTATCAGGAACTTCTGGATCAGAACCAGGCCCCGTTCTACCTGTTTAACTGTGCTATGCGCTGGCTGGCCATACGCCTGGATGTTATCAGCGTGTCCCTGATCACCACCACAGGCCTCATGATCATCCTCATGCATGGGAAGATATCGCCAGCGTACGCGGGTCTCGCCATGTCCTACGCGGTGCAGGTGAGGAAGGAGACAGGCAGGGGGAAGCCTGCGCAAATCAAGGTGTTTTAGGAACATTCAGAGACGCTCCAAGCTTGAATGATTTAAAACAAGTGATATACAGCGGTACTAAAGTTCAAAAGATGTTGTTCTGACTGTAAGGTAAGAGCTGGGAGGTGCTGAGGGAGATCTGGGAAGGAGTTTTACACACTGCGGGTATGCCCTTGTGCAGAGCGGTGGTGGTACAGGCGGTATGCCCCCCATGCAGAGCCGGTGTAGGTGCTCACGGTAGCCCTTGCGGAGCAGCGGCGGAGCTCGCGGTAGGTTGTGGGGGGTACGTGACGTACACCACCATGTAGAGCGATGGTGGTGCACGCGAGGTACGTCCTTGCGGAGCGGTCGGCACGTGGGGTACGCCCTGGCGGAGCAGTCGACACGCGGGTATGCCCTGGCGGAGCAGTCGGCACGCGGGTACGCCCTGGCGGAGCAGTCGGCACGCGGGTACGCCCTGGCGGAGAGGCGGCCTTTGCTGAGCGTTTAAAACTAGAATTCCATATTTGTACATCACGCTGCCCTCGTACAGGACTCTGTGTTGTTACTGTCGGGGTGCTAAATATTTGCAGTGTTTTACTGGACTGAATGTGAGTGTTATCTCGTTGTGTGTGTTCTGGGTTTGGAAGTATAACCTTCTCCGGGGCCGTCTATTACATGGAGTCTATAACATCTGAAGCGTCTCGCTGCGACTGTTTGTATATAGAACAATATAAATATAATGATGGTTAGCGGCAGTCTTTGAAGTGGGGGTTTCTGTTTGAAAACCAGCATCTTGGCGCATTGAACGACATCCTTTTTGGCAGGAACTCGTTATGCCTGGAAATGTTCTTAATTTGTATTTTGTTTATTAATCTTGTAGGAAATGCCCTGTGTTGGGGTCCTGCTGTTTCTCTGGGCACATCCTCCGTTTAGTTGTCTGGAGATTCTTTATAGCAGCTGCATAGCTCAGTGACGCAGAGCATTTCAGAGCTCAGTGCTGGGTGCTTAGTCATGCAGAGCTTTTCAGAGCGCAGTGCTGTGTGCTCAGTGACGCAGAGCATTTCAGAGCTCAGTGCTGTGTGCTCAGTGACACAGAGCATTTCAGAGCGCAGTGCCGTGTGCTCAGTGACGCAGAGCATTTCAGAGCTCAGTGCTGGGTGCTTAGTCACGCAGAGCTTTTCAGAGCGCAGTGAGTGCTGTTGTGCTCAGGACAGAGCATTTCAGAGCGCGAGTGCGTGTGCTCAGTGACGCAGAGCATTTCAGAGCTCAGTGCGGGTGCTTACCGCAGAGCTTTTCAGAGCGCAGTGTTGTGTGCTCAGTGAAGCAGAGCATTTCAGAGCGCAGTGCCGTGTGCTCAGTGACGCAGAGCATTTCAGAGCGTAGTGCCATGTGCTCAGTGACACAGAGCATTTCAAGCGCGAGTGCATGTGTGCTCATGATGCAGAGCATTTCAGAGCTCAGTGTCCGTGCTGCTTAGTCACGCAGAGCAGTTCAGAATCAGTTCGGGTGCTTAGTCATGCAGAGCATTCAGAGCTCAGTGCCGGGTGCTTAGTCACGCAGAGCATTTCAGAGCGCAGTGCTGTGTGCAGTATGTCCGAAAAGCATTTCAGTCAGAGCTCAGTGCCGGGTGCTTAGTCACGCAGAGCATTTCAGAGCGCAGTGCTGTGTGCTAAGTGCTGCAGAGCATTTCAGAGCTCAGTGCCGGGTGCTTAGTCACGCAGAGCATTTCAGAGCGCAGTGCTGTGTGCTCAGTGATGCAGAGCATTTCAGAGCTCAGTGCCGGGTGCTTAGTCACGCAGAGCATTTCAGAGCTCAGTGCCAGTGCTTAGTCACGCAGGCAGAGACTTCAGAGCGCAGTGTCTGTGTGCTCAGTGATGCAGAGCATTTCAGTGCTCAGTGCGGGTGCACGCAGAGCGTTTTGGAGCGCAGTGCAGGTGTTGGTGTTAACATGCAGTTGTGTCTGTTCTCAGGGATATCGCACGTTTGTTTTTTTGCTATTTATACTTCCTCAGTGCACTGAAGCTTGAGAGCCTGATCAGTAGTTAACTCTCTAACACCAGAGTAGGAAAGTGATTTAGCAAAACATATCCTTTGCTGCTCCACACTCTCCCCAACACATTATCATAGTCCAGTGTTTTTAACCTGGGTTCCCCGGGCATCCCTAAGGGTTCCCTGCAATTTTCAGGTAATTGCAAAATGGTACCAAATACAGAAGAATTACAATGCATCTGATTCAACGCGCTATTAGGGTTGGGGTTCCTTACAATGCATCTGATATCAGAACGCGCTATTAGAGGGGGGTCGGGGTTCCTTACAATGCATCTGATCTCAGACGCTACTATAGGGTTGGGGTTCTTACAATGCTTCTAATCTCAGACGCGCTATTGAGCGTACTGTATGCAACAAAAGACATAAAGCCCAAATCCTACATCCAATGTGACAGAAATACACAGTGAAATACTTATATATTCTATTGAAACGGTCATTTAGTTAACACTTTGGCCAATGCGTGTTACTCGTGCAAGCCACATCAAGGCGTGTGAGCAGTGGAGCAGGTATAAATTCCCATTTCCTCTCTTTGGGGGGAGAATGACCCTCCTGCGCTGTTAGAAAGGGGTTGGGGTTCCTCAGAATGTCACAATGTAATTCTAGGGTTCTTTCACCCATAAATTAAAATACTACTGTAACTAGTTCTTTTCCTTGAGCAGATGGGAGTTAAAGCCCTAATTGTGACCTTCGGTCGTGCTCACCTCGATCTGCCCCAAGAACTCGCTGCTAAATCCCAAGAAAACTTCCATCCAAATGATTTCCATGTTGGATTGTCGGATAACATGGTGTTAATTATTTAAAGCGGCAAACGTGAAATCTTGTATGTGTTTTTTTAATTTAAATAAATCGGTTCTGTTGTATTAGATAAGTGACCTGGGTTTTTTTTCTTTTCTTTCTTTTTAATTCAACTACTAAAGCAGCAAAACTACCCTCCCCCTTTCTTTTATTTATATATGTAAAGCATTGACATGTGTAAATTCTACTTTCTTAACTAACGCAATCGTTGTTGCTGCTCCTGTATATATTGTGTAGAAATCCTGATTTGTGTGCCTAACATAATGGCTGCTTCAGTCAGTTGTAACTCAGCAGCATCACAATGTATCCTGCTAATACTAAGGGTGGCATTTCTATTGTTACCGTTTGCAGCTCAAACTTGGAACATTTGCAACATATCACAAAGAAAGTTGTTAGTTCTGAAGCTGCTGGTGAGGTGGCTAAGTGTGCGTTTATAGTGGGGTGACAGCGTCGGTCCAAAATATGCATTTTGCCGCGCTGCTGCGTCTTAGGTAAGCGTGACGGACGAGCGCCGCCTTGGTCGGCGTCATGGAAGTCATCTCAATTTAGATTTTCAGTGACTGCAGCCTGACGTCCAACCGTCGCCGGCATTATAGCGTAGCCGTAAATCTGCTTAGACATCACAAGGATGCTTTAACCCTCATTGTAAAAATTCATTAAGAATAAAAAAATTACAGTAAGTATTTTAAGTAGTAATCCCCAAAGACAGGGCGGCATTACTGGCCCATAACGCGCCCTGCTCTGAGGGTAATTATGACTATTATAGGCCAAAGAAACAGGGCATTACTACTGGCCAATACGCCCTGCTCTGAGGGATTATTACTATTATAGCTGCAAAGAACAGGGCTTACTGGCCAATAACGCCCTGCTCTGAGGGGATTATTACTATATTATAGGCCAAAGAACAGGGCATTACTGGCCAATAACGCCCTGCTCTGAGGGGATTATTACTATTATAGGCTAAATGTAGGCTTTAAATTTCATTTGTTTTTTTACATTTTTCATAAGAGACCCTTTTGTTGTCATATTATCAGCATGATTGTCTACATTCTTATGCTTTTACTGCAAGTTTATTAAAAAGGAAATTGTACATACACACAGCTATATATATACAGGCATACCCCGGTTTAAGGACACTCACTTTAAGTACACTCGCGAGTAAGTACATATCGCCCAATAGGTAACAGCAGCTCGCGCTGCGCCTGTCAGCACGTCCTGAACCAGCAATATACGGCTCCCTACCTGTACCGAAGCTGTGCGCAAGTGGGGAGACTATAGAGCCTGTTACAAATGTGTGAATTACATCATTAAGCACGTATATGACGATTGCAAGTACAGTACAGGCCTCGATAGGTGGGGAAAAGGTAGTGCTTCACTTTTAAGTACATTTGCGCTTTACATACATGCTCTGGGTCCCATTGCGACTGTTAATCGGGGGTATGCCTGTATTATATATATGAGATATATATATATATAATATGTATATAATATACATACATAAATACATACACTAAAACAACACCACAACACACACACACACACACACACACACACCACCACAACACCATCAACACAACCACACACCACACACCTCACACACCACACCACACACACACCACCACACAACCACACCCCACCACACATCACACTGCAGCCCCCCTCTACACACACAGCAGCCCCCCTCCTCTACACCCACACATAGTGCAGCCCCCTGTAAACCCACAAAACTGCAGACACAAACACACACCAAAACACTCTGCAGCCCTCCTCCAACCTCTACACCCACTGACACACACACACACTGCAGACACACACACCAACACACAGCAGCAGACCTTCCCTCTACACCCAGTGCAGCCCTCCTGTAAACCCACACACTGCAGACACACACAAAACACTCTGCACCCCTCCTCTACCCACAAAACACACACAGCAAACCCCCCCACAAAACACTCTGATTCCCCTTTAAACCCACAAAACACACACCAACAGAAGACAGACACACACATCAATAAAACACTCCTCCCTGCTGCCCCATTTCACCCACAAAACACACACAGACACACAAACCTTTCCCCTCATTCTCCTGTGCGGAGCTCTCTGCAGGCAGGGTGGGGGAGGAGTCAGTGCCTGGCTGCAGGCAGGGTGGGGGAGGATCAGTGCCTGACTGCAGGCAGGGTGGGGGAGGAGTCGTGCTGGCTGGAGTGGGGGAGGATCAGTTGCCTAGGCGAGGGGGGAGAGTCAGTGCTTGTGCAGGGCAGGGGGGGGAGGAGTCGGCCTGCTGCGGAAGGTGGCCGAAGGAGTCAGTGCCTGGTGCAGCAGGGTGGGGAGGATCAGTGCCCTGCTGAGGCAGGGTGGGGAGGAGTCAGGTGCCTGTGCAGCAGGGTGGGGAGAGGTCAGTCCTGGCTGCAGGCAGGGTGGGGGAGGAGTCAGTGCCTGGCTGCAGGCAGGGTGGAGGGAGGAGTCAGTTGCCTTCAGGCAGGGTGGGGTAGAGGCGGTGCGAGGCAGGGGGGGAGATCTGCCTGGTGCAGGCAGGTGGGGGAGGAGTAGGTCTGGGTGCAGGAAGGGGTGGAGGAGAGTGCATGGCTGCAGGCATGGGTGGTGGAGGATCAGTACCTGGCGGAGAGGGAGGGGGAGGAGGTCATGCCTGCTGCAGGCAGGGTGGGGTAGGAGTCGTGCTGGCTGCAGGCAAGGGTGGGGGATAAGGAGTCCAGTGCCTGGCTGCAGGCAGGGTGGGGGAGGAGTCAGTGCCTGGCTGCAGGCAGGGTGGGGGAGGAGTCAGGTGCCTGGCTGCAGGCAGGGTGGGGGAGGAGTCAGTGCTGGCTGCAGGCAGGGGAGGGGGGAGGAGTCGTGCCTGGCTGCAGGCAGGTGGGGGAGAGTCAGTGCCTGGCTGCAGGCAGGGTGTAGGATCGGGAGTCAGAGTGTACCTGGCTGCAGAGGGTGTGGGGAGTGTGTGTGTGAGAGGGAGGAGTCATGCCTGGCTGCAGGCAGGGTGGGGAGGATCAGTGCTGGCTGCAGCAGGGTGGGGGAGGATAGTCAGTGCCTGGTGCAGGCATGGGCGTGGGGAAGGAGTCAGTGCTTGGCTGAAGGCAGGGGGAGGGGGAGGAGTCGTGCCTGGCCTGCGGCATGGTGGGGGAGAGTCAGTGCCTAGTGCAAGGTGGGGGAGGAGTCATCCTGGAGCTGCAGGCAGGGTGGGGGAGGAGTCAGTGCTGGCTGCAGGCAGGGTGGGGAGGAGTCAGTGCCTGGCTGCAGGCAGGGTGGGGAGGATCAGTGCCTGCTGCAGGCAGGGTGGGGGAGGAGTCAGTGCTGGCTGCAGGCAGGTGGAGGAGTCAGTCCTGTGCTGCAGGGAGGTGGTGGAGGAGTCAGTGCCTGGCTGCAGGCCAGGGTGGGGGAGGAGTCACAGTGCATACAGGCTTGCAGGCAGGGTGGGGGAGGAGTCAGTGCCTGGTGCAGGCAGGGTGGGGAGGAGTCGTGCCTGGCTGCATGCGGGTGGGGGAGGGTCAGTGCCTGGCTGCAGGCAGGGTGGGGGGGAGCGAGTCGGCCTGGCTTCAGTGCCGGGTGGGGTAGGATTCCGGTGAGGCTGCAGGCAGGGTGGGGGAGAGTCGTGCCTGGCTGCAGGCGGTGGGGGAGGAGTCAGTGCCTGGCTGCAGGCAGGGTGGGGGAGAGAGTCAGTGCCTGGCTGCAGGCAGGGTGGGGGAGGAGTCAGTGCCTGGCTGCGGCAGGGTGGGGTAGAGTCAGTGCCTGTCTGTTGGCCTCCTGTCCATCACCTCCCCTGTCTGATGCTGATCTCACGTTTGTGAATGAGAACTGAAAGCTGATTGGCTGAAAAACTAGGCAGGGTGCCAAAAATTGCGGCCCATTACTGATTGGTTAAAATTCCGGACATTGTCCAATCAGAGAGCAGGGATTTCAATAATGCCCGGAATTTACCAGCTTTAGCCTATAATATCTAATACTACAGTGCTGATTTAATAAAACAACCATAAGATTTCACATGTTTTGCTGCTTTATTGGCACTTATGAGTTTTAATATACTGCGCATCCTTTGATTTCTCTAGCAGGTTTTAGCCACCTCCCCGGCAGCGCAAGATCTGTGCAACTCTTTCCTGTGTGTGATCATTTGTTGCCAATGTTCCCAGCAGTTTGAGCTGCAAACTGTAACAATAGATAATGTTACCTTAGTAATCGGGATACATTGTTGCGGTTGAGTTACACTGACTGAAGGATTGATTGAAACTGAAAGGCAGCCATTATGTTAGATAGCGGTGCTCAAACTGTGGGGGGGGGGGGGGTGGGAGAATTTCATGGGGGGGGTGGGGGC
>WSYH01000773.1:0-20424 GCA_036426205.1 Ascaphus truei | reverse complement strand
GGTTCTCCACCCCTCTGCTGCCAAATGTCTCTTCCTGTGATGTCATTTGTGGCAGCCTGTGACAAGCGACAATTTGGGGGGTGGAGGGGGGGAAATTATGTTTGAAAATAGCGGGATTTCCAGTTTGCATTTAGACTGAGTTTTTTTATTTAGCAGTGATGCACCATCTGCTGCGGGATCGTTTGTTAAAAAGTACCTCTGCTGCGGGATGTTTGGTTACAAGTACCCTCTGTGCAGGATCGTTTGTTACAAAGTACCTCTGCTGCGGGATCGTTGTTACAAAGTACCCTCTGCTGCGGGATCGCTTAGTTACAAAGTATCCTCTGCTGTGGGATCACTGTTACAAAGTACCCTCTGCTGGGGATCACTTGGTTACAAAGTAACCCTCTGCTGTGGGATGCTTGGTTACAAAGTACCCTCTGTGCGGGATCTCTTTGTTACAAGTACCCTCTGTGCGGGTCTCTTCGTTACAAAGTATCCTCTGCTGCGGGATCGCTTTGTTACAAAGTATCCCTCTGGGGATCTCTCGTTACAAAGTACCCTCGCTGCGGATCGCTTGGTTACAAAGTACCCTCTGCTGTGGATCTCTTCGTTACAAAGTATCCTCTGCTGCGGATCTGTTCGTTACAAAAGTACCCTCTCTGCGGGATCGCTGTTACAAAGTATCCTGCTGCGGGATCTCTTGTTAAAGTACCCTCTGCGGGATCGCTGGTTACCAAAGTATCCTTGCTGCGGGATCTCTTCGTACAAAGTACCCTCTGCTGCGGGATCGTTGGTTACAAAGTACCCTCTGCTGCGGGATCTCTTTGTTACAAAGTACCCTTGCTCTGGGATCGCTTGGTTACAAAGTATCCTTGCTGCGGGATCGCTTTGTTACAAGTACCCTCTGCTGGGGATCCCTTGGTTTACAAAGTATCCTCTGTGTGGGATAGCTTTGTTACAAAGTACCTCTGCGCGGGGGATCGCTTTGTACAAAGTATCCTCTGCTGCGGGATGCTTGGTTACAAAGTATCCTCTGGGGGGATCACTGGTACAGTACCCTCGTGCGGGATCTCTCGTTACAAAGTATCCTCTGTGCGGGATCATTGGTTACAAAGTATCCTCTGCTGCGGGATCACTGGTTACAAAGTATCCTTGCTGTGGATCACTAGTTACATCGTACCCTCTGTGCGGATCACTTGGTTACAAAGTATCCTCTGCTGCGGGATCACTGGTGACAAAGTATCCTTGCTGCGGGATCACTTGGTTACCAAAAGTATCCTTCTGCTGTGGATCGCTTGGGTAAAAGTATCCTCTGCTGTGGGTAACTTTGTTACAAAGTATCCTCTGCTGTTGGGATCACTTGGTTACAAAGTATCCTCTGCTGTGGATCACTTGGTTACCAAGTATCCTTGCTGTGGGATCTGGTTACAAAGTATCCTCTGCTGTGGGATCACTTTGTTACAAGTAACCCTTGCGGGATCACTTGGTTACAAAGTCCCTCTGCTGCGGGATCGCTTGGTTACAAAGTACCCTCTGCTGCGGGATCACTTGATTACAAAGTACCCTCTGCTGTGGGATCACTTGGTTACAAAGTATCCTCTGCTGCGGGATCGCTTGGTTACAAAGTACCCTCTGCTGTGGGATCACTTGGTTACAATGTATCTTCCTGTCGCCTGAATTGTTACGTTAGGTGAAAGGTCGCCGCTGTCTGGTACCTGGAACGTCCTGTACTGTCGGCATCACCAAGGCTGCTCCCTGTTCTACTTTTTGAAGCTATCAACATTAAAAGAACAAGTGATTCACTTACTGTTTGGGGTGTAACTGGCTTTAAGTCCTGTGCCCTCTTTATTGCTGACACGTCACTGCCCCCACCCCCTCCCCCCCTTACCCTGCAAAGCTAGTGTGTTAGGAACAAAACCAGCAGAAGAAGCTTCTCTGTGAGCAGCATTATTGTGTACTAGCTAAACTTCGCACGGGTGAGGTTAAATACCGGAGTTTTCATCATTCCATAACCATTTTCCAATTACAATACATCCTTCAATATACTATCACAAATATTACCTCCCTCCAAACAAAGGATTACCGCCACAAACCAGAACCCCACCCACGAATAAAAACCCCCGCCCGCACACAGAGACCCCCGCCCCCACCCGGCCTCCCTCCCAAATAGGACAACCCGCCCTCTCACTTACAAGAGTAAAATTCCCCCTCCTCTCAAGTGAACCTCAGCACAAAACCCCTCCCCACTACTACAAATTACCCCTGCCCTCCACAATATTACCCCACCCCTCACAAATTACCCTCCCGTCTCAATATACCCCTCCTCTCAATATTACCCCTCCCTCTCAATATTACCCCTCCCTCTCAATGTTACCCCTCCCTCTCAATGTTACCCCTCCCTCACTCACAATGTTACCCCTCCCTCACTCACAATGTTACCCCTCCCCCTCTCACTCACAATATTACCCCCTCCCTGCTCTTACAGCAGCTTTTGCAAGTCGATAGGATCCGTTGTCCTGAATAGTAAAGGGTGTGAAATGGAAACTACAAATATTGCACGTGTAGGAATATCGTGCCCCCTTAGTGCGTGCAGGGGCGCCCCCTTAGTGCGTGCAGGGGCGCCCCCTTAGTGCGTGCAGGGGCGCCCCCTTAGTGCGTGCAGGGGCGCCCCCTTAGTGCGTGCAGGGGCGCCCCCATAGTGCGTGCAGGGGCGCCCCCTCAGTGCGTGCAGGGCGCCCCTCAGTGCTGCAGGGGCGCCCCTCACCCCTCAGGGCGTTGCAGGGGCGCCCCCTCAGTGCGTGCAGGGCGCCCCTCAGTGCGTTGCAGGGGCGCCCCTCGGCGTGCGTGAGGGGCGCCACGGGGGGCAGCCCTCAGTGCGTGCAGCGGCCGCATAGTGGTGCAGGGGCGCCCCCTCAGTGCGTGCAGGGGCGCCCCCTTAGTGCGTGCAGCGGTGCCCCCATAGTGCGTGCAGGGGTGCCCCCTCAGTGCGTGCAGGGGCGCCCCCTCAGTGCGTGCAGGGGTGCCCCCTCAGTGCGTGCAGGGGCGCCCCCTCAGTGCGTGCAGGGGTGCACCTTCCATGCTCTTGGAGCTATGGCTCTTGACAGACACCGGCCGACTTGTTTTTTTTAATGATTATTATGAATGCCCAGAAAGGGCTGAACACGCAGGGGGACGTCTCACACTCTCCTGTTCTCCCTTGTTTCTGTCTGTTTAGTTCCAGTTAGCCAGATCAGTCTGTAACCCGTTACAGTGCAGCACTTTGTGTGTTGAGTGATCACTCCCTACTTTTTGCCTCTCCTGCTGATAAGAATCAGCATTCCCACGGAATTGTACCGTAAGCCCGGCAGAGATAGTGTAACAAATCGGCGTCATTGTTGGCCCGTGAACCAAGTCACATCTGTAAACCATCTTCTTCCTTGTTATACTGAATCATAAAGAGTAGTTAATGCTCGTTTTCAGGATATCCCAGCTTCAGCACAGCTGGCTCACTCGAAAACTGAACCTCTGAGCCACCTGTGCTGAACCAGGGATATCCTGAAAACCTGACCTGTTGCGTAGCTTCAGGACTGGAGTTGAGCACCCCCCGAGTTATCGTACCACCTCATTAACATTGGAGTTTTCAGCTTCTTTAGTTATAAAGCGTTTGGATAATCCCATCGGATATTGGGGAATGAGGCGCTTGGGGTTGCTGGCATAATTGTCTGTTTATTATGCATTGCACTGTAGATATAATTGAGATTTCCTTATACAGAAGTGTATGCGCACAGCGGTTTTATTACAGGATTTGTGTTCCTGGCGCGATGTATTTAGTGGCACTGTTTTCTTTCCTCCAGCTGACAGGGTTGTTCCAGTTCACTGTGAGACTGGCATCGGAGACCGAAGCGCGTTTTACATCCGTAGAAAGGATCAGCCATTACATCAAGGTAAGCTGCCCCGGCGTGTAACATCTCACATGTAACGTGTTTCATACACGGAATTGCGAGACAGCCTCCCATTTAACCTGCCACTTCACACCTAAAATATGGGGGGTTCAGAGGACATTTTCATTTCAGACTTACTCTTTGGGGGTTATTCATCAAATTGCAATAGTACCGATAGGGTCACTGTCAAACGTTTATTGATTTCATTGGTAGTTCCTGTCCGATTAGTGCCCCGATCAGCACTATTGCAGTTATAATGAATGTACTGCTTTTCTGTCTTCATTTCTTTGTGACACCCCCCTCCCCCTGCTTCGTGCAGGAGATCAAAGCTGAGGCTATAACTGTAATAGTGCAAGCGCCTTTTATTTGCCTGAGGGGTGGTTTCCCTTAACCCTGTTGCATATTCAGAACACAATGTTAAACTGATGGTATTGAATTTAACCTATGTGCTGCTGGTCACCTGCGTAGGGTTTCTGCACCATGCTCCATGCAGCAGTTATTATAATATGTAATAATACTTCATGCTGGTTACATGAGCAGGGTTACCCAGGCCTGTGTGACCTCTGTCCGCAGGGAGAGGGAGCGGCTCAGTGAGTAAAGACACTGACTGTGTAAGCAGTGACACAGAGTGTGAAGCAGGGGAACCTGGTTCAATTCCCGATGTCCGCTCCTTGGGACCTTGGCCAAGTCACTTTATCTCCCTGTGTCTCAGGCACCAAATCTCCCTGTGCCTCAGGCACCAAATCTCCCTGTGCTTCAGGCACCAAAAAAAAAAAACCACATAGATTGTAATCGCTACGGGGCAGGGACTTTGCAAAATGTCTCTGTATGGCTGAGTCTCTGAGCCACCTGTGCTGAAGCAGGGATATCTTGAAAACCTGCCCTGTTGGGAGGGGCTTGAGGACTGGCGTTGAGGCCCCGGCTTTAAAGTAACATATTTATTTGGAAATTGAGCATGATTTCCTCTGGATGGGGGAAGTGTTTGTCAATCCTGTGTTTCCCCCACCCTATCCCTCCTTCTCCTTCTCCGTGATGATGGAGAAGGGGGAGAGATGGGGGCTTCACCTGTGCAAACTATTGTTGAACACTGTGATGGAAAAAAGGGAGCAGCCAGAGGAAATGAAACCCTTCCCAAGTCTACATTTACAAACTGTGAATTTAAAATGACTTAAAAGTGCTAGAAAAGCTGTCAGGCTCCAATATTTAACCCCTTAAGCATGTCACTGTCATAAGTACTGTTTGATGCCAAGAGGGGCTGTCCCTTTAATTCTAAAGCATGCAGGAAATCATAGGGTATGTGCAGTCTGTGTGTTACATAGGGTACGTGCAGTCTGTGTGTACATAGGGTCGTGCAGTCTGTGTGTTACATAGGGTACGTGCAGTCTGTGTGTTACATAGGGTACGTGCAGTCTGTGTGTTACATAGGGTACGTGCAGTCTGTGTGTTACATAGGGTACGTGCAGTCTGTGTGTTACATAGGGTACGTGCAGTCTGTGTGTTACTAGGGTACGTGCAGTCTGTGTGTTACATAGGGTACGTGCAGTCTGTGTGTTACATAGGGTACGTGCAGTCTGTGTGTTATTTAGATACTTTTGTAAGAGTTTGCCCACCTCAGCATTTACACGGCGCTGCCCTCTGTGCTCAGTAAGCCCTCATCAGACATTGTATCATAGCTAAATGTGGATAAAGGGATCATTGTGTGTGTGTGCTCATGTTCTGCGCAGCCGAACCTCTGTCAGCAAACCTCAGGTCCAATGCAAATTGTGCCACATTTCTAGTTAAAAGCAGAGGGAGGAATATTTGTGCTGGAGTTACATTGATATCTGCGTTATCATACAGATGCGGACATTCGCACATCTGACACCTAGCACTATTGTTACATTATTATTTAAAGTCTGTTTGTCAACACGTTGAGCTGAGCTTTGAGAGGGGTTTGCTTTCCTCTGTCACTGTGTGTTCAACATGAGTTAGCACGGGCAAAGTCCCCTATCTCCCTCTCCCCTTTATTGGCTCTGATAAGGACAGGGCACAGAAAACACAGAATTGACAAACTCTTCTCTATCTGTTTGTGTTTGGGGTTATGTTTTGGTCGGCTAAGCGAGATTGCATTTCCCCCCCCAGACCCTGGCCCTTGAGGCCCCTGCGCGCATTAAGAACAAGGCTCCTCCAGCTGATTGGCCCCAGGAGGGGGAGATCACCTTTGAAAATGCAGAAATGAGATACAGAGAGAACCTGCCGCTGGTCCTGAAGAAAGTGTCCTTCACCATCAAACCCAAAGAGAAGATCGGCATCGTGGGCAGGACCGGGTCAGGTGAGGGCAGTGGTACTGGGGCTAACTGGACTGTCACACATCAGTGGGCTTTACAAAAGCGCATTCTGTTACTATACGCTGCGATCGAGCATTAGAAGTATGTAGTTACTCGGGTATTTAACACTACAGGGGAACGTTCTCTGTCCGAAGATATTACAATAGGAGTGATGACATTCAGATTTGGCTTAAGGTTTCAGTGGATGTAGCAAAATGTGATCGAACAATTGTGTGCAGGCGCATGTAATGGCGGCAGTTACTGTATAAGGAAAGGCACAGGCATACAGAATACCACCCGGCATTGGCGTGCACGCATGGGCAGCGCCAGCTGCATTAGTGTGTGCTCATGGGCAAAGTGCCAGCTGCATTAGTGTGTGCGTGCACATGGCATCGCCATCTGCATTGGGATGTGTGTACACGGGCAGTGCCAGCTGCATTGGGGTGTCTACACGGGCAGTGCCAGCTGCATTGGGGTGTCTACACGGGCAGTGCCAGCTGCATTGGGGTGTGTCTACATGGGCAGTGCCAGCTGCATTGGGGTGTGCGCGCACGGGCAGTGCCAGCTGCATTAGGGTGTGTGCGTTCAGGGGATGTGCCAGCTGCATTAGGGTGTGTGCGTGCAGGGAATGCGCTAGCTGCATTAGGGTGTGCGCGTGCAGGGAATGCGCTAGCTGCATTAGGGTGTGCGCGCGCAGGGAATGCGCTAGCTGCATTAGGGTGTGTGTGCATTAGGGTGTGTGGGCGCACACGGGCAGTGCCAGCTTTATTAGGGAGAGTGCATGCAGGGGCATCACCAGCTGTATTAGGCAGTGTGCGTGCAGGTCCTGTTTGAGAAGTGGTTACATTAAGCTGCCCCGCGTTTCTCCTGCAGGAAAGTCTTCCCTCGGCATGGCGCTCTTCCGTCTCGTGGAGATCTCCGGCGGCTGCATAAAGATCGACGGCGTTAAAATCAGCGACATCGGACTTGCGGACCTGCGCAGCAAGCTGGCAATCATCCCCCAGGAGCCAGTCCTGTTCAGCGGGACTGTCCAGTGAGTGCAGAATACTGATGGTCAGAGCGGGACACATGGGGATTTGAGACTGCCCAGCAGGCCCCGTGGATGCATTTCAAGTGACCTAAATGTGTTGAGCCATATAAAAAAAACGATGTCCCGTTTTGAAATGCAATTTAATTTAGCAGCATATTTTTGGAGTTGATTTCCCCCCTTTAAGTATGTTTAATAGCTCTTCTAAGTTAAGCCTAAAAGGCAGACCCCAGACAATGCATAAAAGGATGGTGCAAGCATTAAAACTAGTGTGGCAGCTTCTTGCATGGGTGCAGCTGTGCAGCTCCGGTCCGATCTCCCAGATAACCCCAGAGCCAAACTGCAGCGCGCACATTACCCGAGCAGTGAGCAAGCAGCGACCAGTGTAATCCCTTCCTATGGGAGCTGCAGGCCGCGGCTTCTGGTCTCTAAGAGGACAGTATACCCGCGCTGCACAGGGCTGAGGAATGTTCTGTTCTCTGCAGGGACAGTATACCCGCGCTGCACAGGGCTGAGGGATGTTCTGTTCTCTGCGGGGACAGTATACCCGCGCTGCACAGGGCTGAGGGATGTTCTGTTCTCTGCGGGGACAGTATCGCCCATGCTGCACGGGGCTGAGGGATTGTCTGTTCTCTGCGGTCGGGGGGGGTGGTGAGCGGGTGGGACATTATAATACCCGCGCTGCACAGGGCTGAGGGATGTTCTGTTCTCTGCGGGACAGTATACCCGCGCTCTGCACAGGCTGAGGGATTTCTGTTCTCTGCGGGGACAGTATACCCGCGCTTGCACAGGGCGAGAGGATGTTCTGTTCTCTGGCGGGACAGTATACACCTTCGCACAGGGCTGAGGATGTTCTGTTCTCTGCGGGGACATTATACCCGCGCTGCACAGGGCTGAGGGATGTTTCGTTCTCTGCGGGACAGTATACCCGCGCTGCACAGGGCTGAGGGTGTTTCTGTTTCTCTGCGGGGACAGTATCCCCCGCTGCACAGGGCTGAGGGATGTTCTTGTCTCTGATTCTGCGGGGACAGTATACCCCCGCTGCACAGGCTGAGGGATGTTCTGTTCTCTGGCGGGGACGAGTATAAACCGCCCGCGCTGCACAGGGCTGAGGGATGTTCTGTTCTCTGCAGGGACAGTATACCCGCGCTGCACAGTGCTCAGATGTTCTTTGTGGGGACAGTATACCCGCGCTGCACAGGGCTCAGATGTTCTTTGTGGGGACAGTATACCCGCGCTGCACAGGGCTCAGATGTTCTTTGTGGGGACAGTATACCCGCGCTGCACAGGGCTCAGATGTTCTTTGTGAGGACAGTATACCCGCGCTGCACAGGGCTCAGATGTTCTTTGTGGGGACAGTATACCCGCGCTGCACAGGGCTGAGGGATGTTCTGTTCGATGTGGGGACAGTATACCCGCGCTGCACAGGGCTCAGGTGTTCTTTGCACGCATGTTCAGATGGTATATTAGAGAATATTTTAATCTTTTCGAAGTAGTTGCCATTTATAACGCCCCACGTAGCAGTCTCCGTGTTAGAGCGGTCCCTGTCCCCTGCTAGTATACAGGATAAGTAGAAGGTTTACACACAGAATAATGATACACTGCTTCCTGTATTTCTGGAATTGCAGATCAAACCTGGATCCCTTTAACCAGTATACCGAGGAGCAGATCTGGGATTCCTTGGAAAGGACACACATGAAGGAATGTGTAAGTGTCGTCATGTGCATGCAGTGTGTACGTGTCATCATGTTCGTGCGGTAATGTTTGTGTGACGTGCGGCAATGTGTCATGTGCATGCAGTTTGTGATGTGTGGTAATGTGTTATGTTCACGTGGTGTGTGACGTGCAGTAATGTGTATGTGTCAGGGTGTTCACGCAGTGTGTGACGTGCGGTAATGTGTACGTGTCGGGGTGTTCACACGGTGTGTGATGTGCGATAATGTGTACATGTCGGCGTGTTCACGCGGTGTGTGATGTGCAGTAATGTGTATGTGTCAGGGTGTTCACGCGGTGTGTGACGTGCGGTCATTATGTTGTACTGCGGGGTGTTCACGCGGGGTGGTGATGGTGTGTGATGTTGCGATTAATGTGTACGGGTGGCGTGTTCACGCGGTGTGTGATGTGCGGTAATGTGTATGTGTCAGGGTATTCACGCAGTGTGTGACGTGCGGTAATGTGTACGTGTCAGGGTGTTCACGCGCGGTGTGTGATGTGCGATAATGTGTACGTGTCGGTGTGTTCACGCGGTGTGTGATGTGCGATAATGTGTACGTGTCGGCGTGTTCACGCGGTGTGTGACGTGCGGTAATGTGTACGTGTCAGGGTGTTCATGCGGTGTGTGACGTGCGGTAATGTGTATGTATCGGGGTGTCCACGTGGTGTGTGACGTGCAGTTGTGTACGTGTCGGGGTGTTCACGTGGTGTGTGTGACGTGCAGTTGTGTATGTGTCGGGGTGTTCATGCGGTGTGTGACGTGCAGTTGTGTATGTGTCGGGGTGTTCACGTGGTGTGTGACGTGCGGTAATGTGTACGTGTCGGTGTGTTCACGCGGTGTGTGACATGCGGTAATGTGTGTGTGTCATGGTGTTCACGCGGTGTGTGACGTGCGGTAATGAGTACATGTCGGGGTGTTCACGCGCTGTGTGATGTGCGCTAATGTGTCATGTACATGCGGTGTGTGACGTGCGCTAATGTGTACGTGTCAGGGTGTTCACGCGGTGTGCGTACACATTAGCGCACTCACACCGCATGTACATGACACATTAGCGCACATCACACAGCGTTACACCCCGCCCTACACATTACCAGCCGTACACACACCGCGTGAACACCCTGACACGTACACATTAGCGCACGTCACACAACCGCATGTACATGACACATTAGCGCACATCACACAGCGCGTGAACACCCCGACATGTCACTCTTACCGCACGTCACAACACCGGTGAACACCATGACACACACACATTACGCATGTCACACACGCCGTGAACACACCGACACGTACACATTACCGCACGTCACACACCACGTGAAACACCCCGACACATACACAACTGCACTCACACACACCGCATGAACACCGACACATACACAACTGCACGTACACACCCCACGTGAACACCCCGACGTACACAACTGCACGTCAACACACACGTGGAACACCCCGATACATACACATTACCGCACGTCAACACACCGCATGAACACCCTGACACGTACACATTACCGCACGTCACACACCGCGTGAACACGCACCGACACGTAACATTATCGCACATCACACACCGCGGTGAACACCCGACCCGTACATTCGCATCACACACGGCGTGAACACCCTGACCGTACACATTACCACGCAGTCACACACTGCGTGAATAACCCTGACACATACACATTACCGCACATCACACACCGCGTGAACACGCCAACGTACACATTATCGCACATCACACACACACCGCGTGAACACCCCGACACGTACACATTACCGCACGTCACACACCGCGTGAACACCCTGACACATACACATTACTGCACATCACACACCGCGTGAACACGCCGACATGTACACATTATCGCACATCCACACACGTGTGAACACCCCGACACGTACACATTACCCACGCATCACACACTGCGTGAACACCCTGACACATACAACATTACTGCACGTCACACACCACGTGAACATAACACATTACCACACTCAAAACTGCATGCACATGACACATTGCCGCACGTCACACAAACATACGCACGAACATGATGACACGTACACACTGCATGCACATGACGACACTTACACATTCCTTCATGTGTGTCCTTCAAGGAATCCCAGATCTGCTCCTCGGTATACTGGTTAAAGGGATCCAGGTTTGATCTGCAATTCCAGAAATACAGGAAGCAGTGTATCATTATTCTGTGTGTAAACCTTCTACTTATCCGTATACTAGCAGGGGACAGGGACCCTCTAACACGGAACTGCTACGTGGGCGTTATAAATGGCAACTACTTCGAAAAGATTAAAATATTCTCTAATATACATCTGTAACATGCGTGCAAGAACACCTGAGCCCTGTGCAGCGCGGGTATACTGTCCCCACATCGACAGAACTCCTCAGCCCTGTCGCGCGCGGGTATACTGTCCCCACAAAGAACATCTGAGCCCTGTGCGCACGCGGTTATACTGTCCCACAAAACATCTGAGCCTGTGCAGCGCGGGTATACTGTCCCCACAAGAACATCTGAGCCCTGTGCAGCGCGGTATACTGTCCCACAAAGAACATCTGAGCCTGTGCAGCTCGGGTATACTGTCCCCACAAAGAAACATCTGAGCACTGTGCACGCGGGTATACTGTCCCTGCAGAACAGAACATCCCTCAGCCCTGTGGCAGCGCGGGTATACTGTCCCTGCTAAAACAGAACACCTCCTGTGTCAGGGTGTTCACGCGGTGTGTGACGTGCGGTAATGTGTACGTGTCGGGGTGTTCACGCGCTGTGTGATGTGCGCTAATGTGTCATGTTCACGCGGTGTGTGACGTGCAGTTGTGTATGTGTCGGTGTGTTCACGCGGTGTGTGACGTGCGGTAATGTGTACTTGTGAGGGTGTTCACGCGGTGTGTGATGTGCGGTAATGTGTACGTGTCGGTGTTCACGCGGTGTGTGACGTGCAGTAATGTGTACGTGTCAGGGTGTTCACGCGGTGTATGTGAGTGCAGTAATGTGTATGTGTCGGGGTGTTCACGCGGTGTGTGACGTGCAGTTGTGTACGTGTCGGGGTGTTCACGCGGTGTGTGACGTGCAGTTGTGTACGTGTCGGTGTGTTCACGCGGTGTGTGACGTGCAGTAATGTCGTTGTGTTCGTGCGGCAATGCGTTTGTGACGTGCGGTAATGTTCCATCATGTGTGTGACGTGCGCTAATTATGCTCTTGTTTTTGCTCTGAGAAATAATCGGGTGTTTTATGTAACTCCGCGCTCGCTCTCGGAGCTTTGGGGATGTACATGTGCTGTCCCTTTTGGATAATGTGTTGGCTTGTCACAAAAACAGCATATTGTGTGGAAAGAATGCTTTTATGGTTAAAGCAATTTTTTTTACACATTTTTGTGCTTGAGGGACCTTATGATCCTAAAATCTGCACTTCCAAACATGTCCCGGCTAATAAAGCCATCATTCTTAACGTGTCATTTTTACACTCCAGTGTTTGTCTGCTGACCGTCTGTTACCTGCATAACGTGAGGTTCAGATCATGTTCCCAGTCCCCACACAGAGCCATGTCCGACACATCTCCATTATTCCATCCCTAGATTGCTCAGCTACCTCTCAAACTTGAAACTGAAGTGCAGGAGAACGGGGAGAACTTCTCCGTGGGCGAGCGTCAGCTCCTGTGTATAGCCAGAGCCCTGCTGCGCCGCTGTAAGGTGAGCCCCAGAAGCGTCAGCCTGCAAGTGCAAGCGTCAAACCCTCTGCCACCAAATCACTCCCCCCCCAGAAGTGAAGGGTCTCCGCCTTTTGTGGAGAGGCGCGAGATGGGGGTTCTGAATGAGACTTCCGGGAACGTTATTGTTCCTTATTTTTTGTCCGCTATGTTTCAGTAAATAAAAATATCACGTGTGAGCACATTTACACGTCTCAGCCAGGTCTGCAACCCTGACCTTCCCCATTAGCTCTTGGCATACAATGCTTCCTCTGCAGCTAGGGATTCTGGGTAATGCCATGCAAATGAGCACAGTGTGTCACCTTTTGCTTCATGTCTATTTTAACATGAATCCCTGTAAACGTACGCCTGCGCATTACACCGCTTTTCAGCACAGCCGGGGTTAAAGAAGTGCAGAGCCAGTAACCTACTCAGACAGATATTTTGACCTTTTGGGTCTCAGTGTGAGGCTGGTTATACTGGCGGTGCAATGTGAATCTGGGATAGGTACCACACCCGCACATTATATACGTTATGGTGGGTACAAAAAGTGACAAAAACCTGCACCGTACCACAAACACAAATATCACGTGTGAGCACAATCACGCCTAACAGAACTGCAGCCCTGCCCTTCCCCATTATCTCTTACCATACAGTGCTTCAACTGCAGCCAGGGATTCTGGGAAATGACATGTAAATGAGCACACAGTCTGAATAAGTGAATACTTTTTCAGCAATGCCAATGCTGACTCGCTTGTGTGCTACTTACATATCCCTGCTTGAGCACAGGTGGCTCAATCAGTCCCTGCTGCAGCACAGGTGGCTCAATCAGTCCCTGCTGCAGCACAGGTGGCTCAATCAGACGCTCAGTCTTCTCCGGTCTTCAAGCCCCCCACCACCCCAACAGGTCAGCTTTTCAGGATATCCCTGCTTCAGCACAGGTGGCTCAATCAGAGGCTCAGTTTTTGACTGAGCCTCTGATTGAGTCACCTGTGCTGAAGCAGGGACTGATTGAGCCACCTGTGCTAAAGCAGGGATATCCTGAAAACCTGAGCTGTTGGGTGGGCTTGAGCCCTGGAGTTGAGCCCCCCTGCAGTAATGGCCGCCTCCGATGTGTATTCACACATGTTGCATCCTCGCTTACGTTGCAGATTCTGATCCTGGATGAGGCCACCGCAGCCATGGATTCCGAGACCGACCTTCTGATCCAGGAAACAATCAGAGAGGCATTTGCAGACTGCACTATGCTGACCATTGCTCACCGCCTTCACACTGTGCTTGGCTCTGACCGCATCATGGTGCTAACACAGGGACAGGTGAGCAATGTGCCGTGTTGGGGGGGGGGGGGGGGGGGGGGGTTTGCGGTAAGCTTCACCACCTTGTATGTATGACTGTAGCACTGGTTACGCTTTATCATGAGGCCAACTGGTGGACGTTTCTGTATGCCGGAGACTGCAGCACGTCAGGGACTCCCCATGTTCCTCCCCTAACTAACTGGGAGCGGCATCACTTTGGCAAAGGGTTTGGGCAGCGGTGGATTTCCCAATAAGCCCGGGCTTACTGCGGCAAACATTTCTGCCCCATACACCGAGCCTGATGGGAAGTTCCTTACCTGCTACGGTCTCCGCCTTCTTTCTGCAGCGTCAAATGGACGCTGCGACGTCACACGGCGTCCCGTTGCCATGGCAATGCGACGTCACTTGCCGCAGCGTCGTGTTGCCATGGCAACGGGACGCCGTGTGATGCTGCGATTTCGAAGAAGAGGGAGGGTTGGCGGCACCAGGTGAGTGCCACGGGGCGGCAGATCTGGTAATCCACCGCTGGGTGTGGGGTACAGTGGTGTCCTGTCACTCTGCGTTTGTTGGCGGGGGGCTCGTGCTCCGTGCGTTGGGTTGCGGCAGGACGGGTGGGCTGCACCTTCTCTTGGGCTGGGCTTTCAGTGACGCATTGCGGGGGGCAGGATTTAGTGTGCCAACTCTTCACACATGAGGTTATTTGGTATGCAATAGGACAGGGGCGGCCAAATCCAGTCCTCAAGGGCCATCAACATGTCAGGTTTTAAGGATATCTCAGTCTACTACTGAGCCACTGATTAAAGCCACCTGTGCTGAAGCAGGGATATCTTTAACACCTGACCTGTTGGTGGCCCTTGAGGACCGGCGCGGGCCCCCCCCCCTGCAGTAGCAGTTGGTACAGTGTCTTTCCTCCTCTTCCCCTGACGTTTGCAGGTAACGGAGTTTGACACCCCGTCTGTCCTTCTGTCCAATGAGAACACGCGGTTCTACTCCATGTTTGCTGCAGCAGAAAACAAGACCACCGTCAAGGGTTAAACGTGTCGGCGTCCCGCGAGGCGTCGGCGGCGGCGGCGCTCTGCTTCTCATTCCCTGCCTGTGGCAGGCACACAACTCCCCACTATCTTTCATTCTTTTCATGACTGAAAATATGGTATATTTTGCCTTTTTATTTTCCTTTTTTTTTTTTTTTTACTTCTGTTTTTTTTTTCTAACTTTTTTTTTATCTTTTCAGCACAAACCAATTTCAGGACTGATTTAGGTATTTTTTTTAACTGTTTTGAGAGAATATCCATGTTCTATTGTATTTATTCCTAATACTAAAGGTAAAAAAAAAAAAAAAATTATATATAAGCGTTTCTTTAAGAAATGCACTGAAAAGATAAAAAAATGGTTCAGGCAACCATGGTTCTGTATGTAACAAAGGCCTAGAATGGAGCTTTCTACATGCACCTGTACATAGCCTATATTTACTGTGAAGATGTAAGCTGGTTTATTTTATATTAAAATGAGCACTGGGTAAACTACGAAGCAAGTGTTTTCTTGTTTAATAGAAGGGGGGAAAACCTGTGCAGATCCCGTCAGGAACAAGGTAACTGGGTTCCTAAATGTTTACGGGTTCGAGAGAGAATCACATTTTACAGTATACATATACTGTCTATACATATATAAAGGCGGTCCTCGGTTATCCGCCGGAACCCATCCCGCAAACCGCCGGCTGATTGCGGATCCAATGTTAATCCGCGAATTGAGCGTCGGATAATCCGTTCCGACGTGGGATAATGTGTTCAGCGGAATACATTATCTGGCGTCTGATAACGGACCGTCGTATAGCGAGGTGTGTGTATGTGTGTATATGTGTGTATATGTATGTCGTCTATATAGAGATATATTATATTATATATATATATACTATCTATATATATATATGTAGGTGTGGTTAACATATATAGATATATATATTATACTATTATAATATATATATATATATATATATATCGATATATATCTATATATATCTCTAAAAAGAAAAAGTATAAGGTGCGCAAAACTGATTTAATATAGTGTTGCAATGATGTCTGAGTGCTGCCACAAGGAAAATACAAAGTACAAAAGGCGCAAATCAGAGACCCAGGTGCATAGATATACAACACCTGAAGGATAAATATGTGAACAAGTTCTATATTCTAATTCCACAACGAGATGAACCTATAAATGAAAAAGATACC
This sequence comes from Ascaphus truei, assembly GCA_036426205.1. Classification (NCBI taxonomy): domain Eukaryota; kingdom Metazoa; phylum Chordata; class Amphibia; order Anura; family Ascaphidae; genus Ascaphus; species Ascaphus truei. The sequence goes on along the minus strand of WSYH01000773.1, from coordinate 4,248 downwards.
AACATGGTGAAGTACGTTTATGAATAAAATTATTGCGCATGCAACAGAGGCTACTTACACTGTAGCAGAAATAACGGGCATATCGGTAAAATGCTTTCAGATCGCTGCATCAAAGGGGCTGATAATCTCAGGAACCGCTCACTCCGTCTGTGTGCTCGGACGCGGAAGCGTCACTGCTCAGTTGTAATCGGCAGTTGCGCGGATACTCCGATGGTGACGTCACTACCCTAAACGGGGACACCGCTGGCTCCGTTCACTCGGTGAGATTAGCCACAGGGCTCAATTCCGAGATTGATATAACAGTCCCGATACCCTTTAAATCAGGCTTTGCAGCAAATAGAAAGTTAAAAAGTCCTGAATATAACAGAAAATAGGGAGATCTACTAAGAGACCCTCACCCTACTAATTTCGTCTGAGTTTAGACTTCTTCTGGGGCATGCCAGAAGTATATGGAGTTATTTTACGATCTTTACCCGTCGTCTTTGTGATTAGACAGTTAGTGGATCCAAATATATTCAGCCCAACAGGAGTTTATTCATTGTATTCCTTGTAAAGTAATCGTCGCTATCATTAAGTAAGCAGATAAGTGGGCGGCGATAACTATGATCATGAATGGTACAGAACTTGGTATTTTTTTTTTTTTTTTCACACAACACAAACAAATCAGAATGTCGCCTCGGGTTAAATCTGCCTAAGAAGGCCAATTCCATGGACAAGTGTAATGTCACGTGGGACATCCCACGTGTAGCTCTGACCAAACGTGTCCCTGAGGCATAGTCAAGACTATTAAAGAATTGTAAATACATGAGAGCAAATACAAACCCCACGTGTGGGCACATTCACATCTCAGGCAGCCCTGCCCTTCCCCATTATCTGTTGGTGTTCAATGCTTCCACTGCAGCCCGGGATGCTGGGTAATGACATGTAAATGAACACTCGGTTTTCTTGAATGCAAATGAACACTTTTTGCTTCTCATCCATATTAACATGGACCCCTGTAAGCTTCTGCCTGCCGCATTACCCAGTTTTTCAGCACAGCCGGGGTTAGAGAAGTGCAGAGCCAGTAACCCTACACACAGACGGCTTTTTCCACCGTTTGGGTCTCCTCCGTGTGAGGCTGGTTATACTGGCTTTGCCATGTGAAGCTGGAAGAGGAACCACACAATGAATAAGTTATGGTGGGTAAACAAAGTGAACCACCGTACAGGGTAGAGCAGATGCAGGGTAGAGCAGATGCAGGGGAGAGCAGATGCAGGGGAGAGCAGATGCAGGAGAGCAGATATAGGTTGGTGTTTTTGTCCTGCGCTTTTATTAGGATTAAAACCACAGGCAATTATTGCAGCCGCTGAGCGTCCCGCTGCAGCCCGTCTTCTCTCGTAACTTCAGGGCTCGCTATATAAAGAGCCGGTTTAGTTCATTCCGCACTCAGATATTTATCTTCTCTCCCTGCGCTTGGAATGTGACTGCAGTGACGGGCCGGCCGCTCGCATCATCGCGTGGCCCACGGCAGAAAAGGATGTCACAAGATTCATATACATTTTTAATACTTGTACTAGTGGAATGTAAAATATATTGGCTTACCATAAAGAAGCACTAGAGACGAGAGTAAGTATTTGATCTTTTAATGTGTTTGTGAACTCATTTTGTATGTATATCTTTATATAGCGCCATCAATGTACATAGCGCGTCACAGCAGTAATACACATGGCATCATAATAATATAATACGTAATGGGAATAAGCGCTTCACGCATAAAAGTAACATTAGGAAAACGAAGAGCTTTTAATCTAAGTGGTAAGTAAGGGAGAACATGCAGACAGTAGGAGGGCGTTCTGGTAAGTACGTCTGCAGGGGGTCAGGGTATATGCATTTGAGATGTATAGTATAGTATCAGCTATCCATATGCTTCATTAAAGAGGTGTGTTTTGAGAGAGGTTCTAAAGTTGGGAGACTTTGAATGTGAGGCTTGCGAACCTGCTGCGGCCGGCGGGGTGCGTGGCCGCGAACCACCAGACCCCTGTCCGAATGGTCGCTGTCTCCTTCCGGCAGGGCTGACTGTACTGTGACGCGTCACGTGGTACGCGAGTCAGCCAATGGGGAGGGAAGGAGCTAGATGGGAGGCGCCTTGGGCGGGGAGCAGGGAAGGAGCTGCGGGTTAAAGTGTGTGTGTGTGTGTGTGTGTCACCACGATCAGATCCCTCCCACTCCGGCTCTCTACAGACCGCATATCGCGGTCTGTGTCTGTCAGTGCCCCGCCTGTCTGAAGTGTGGGCGCGCTGACTGAGGGAGCGGGGCCTTAGCCTGACACCTGTATGTAATATGGCGCGGTATACGCCACAGTATGTAAATGCACTTACACTTCGCTCAGTACCAATGACACTTTCCCTTTTTCATACTCATCACATACCTCTTGAGAAAGTACTCTTAATTGCTTTGCTAATCACCAATCAGCAAGGGAACAGACCATCTACCAGTCCAATCTGCGAAAGAAACTATCGTAGCAAAAACATATATTAAACTTAATGAGATTTATTTGGTGGAAGCAAAGACAAAGATAAGCACTAAATGTTTTTCTCATGGGTAGCGAGGGGAGAACCACGGCTAAATATTGACATATCGGCATATTAAAATCATCTTATGATCGGACAAAATGTCTCGCACAACCAAATACATTGAAAAAAGGTCCTTCAAATCAGGAGCCCAGTATATATCTAGAGGAGATTTAGACAGAAAATGTATTCCATGCCTATAACCTTATATGTAACTGTGCATGCAATGTCTTGTATATAATGTATAACCCTGTTCCCTTAATGTAACCGTGTATTTGTCATCATAACTCTATGCCCAGGACATACTTTAAAACGAGCGGTAACGCTCAATGCATTACTTCCTGGTAACACATTTGATAAATACCTAAACTATTAGGTGGAAAACAAACACAGCTATATAGCTAATATAGTTTATTTGCGTGTGCTGGTATTTATTTCATTTTCCAATTAGTTGGTCAAATATGCAGACAGGTACTAAAGGGACCACACCTGAACAAACACAGCCACCCTGCGGCTTCTTCTGCTGTGCATTACGGCTACATACCTGGGTATTATTTTCATGTTATGTTCCAATCACTGTTGAACGAGACAGTTTTGGTTGTATATGGCCATTCTGGCTTTTTCAGATCTATTAAATTGGTTTAGTGTTTGCATCTTTAAAGGAACCTTGCCTTCCAAAAAAGGTTCACGGCGGTGAACTGTGCTGGTTCTGCTCCGGGGACCACCTGCTCCACGAGATACCAGTACCACCTTCCGATGGCTGGCTCTCACTGCCGTTAAAAGGTCCCACATGGCGCAGGTCACTAGGAAGCCGCAGCTTCCGATTGGCCCGGGTAACCTGTAACCAGACGTGAGGGGTTGCGCTGGATCTGAGCATTTGCGCCCTCCAGTCAGGCTAAGGGCTGTTATATTGTGTGTGTTCAAATAAATACTTTTAATAACATCACACACACACCACACACACACACACACACACACACACACCACACACACACCACACACACACACTTTCAGCGGCGGTATTCTTTCTTTTTTCATCTTCCCCCCTGTCGGACGGTTCCACTCTCCCTGCTGTGCGCGCACGCACGCGGCGCCATTATAGAAAGGCTCACTAACATCAGCGAACTATAAATACCGCGCAGCAAGCGCAGGCACTATAGAACGGGCCTTAGATGTCGTGTCGCATCTCAAAAACAAACATGGAGACGGAGATTTGGAGATTTTGGATTCAAATTTACATTTAAATGGAAAAGTGCGGAGACCAGCAACGCAAAAGAGAAAAAAAATCAGCGGGACTGTGACAGATCAGCTCCATTAAGGGTTAGGGTCAACTTTATGCCCTCTGAGTGACCCTCCTAATAAATGACACAGCCCTCTACTGAGTGACCCAACTAATAAATGACACTGCCCTCTGCTGAGTGACCCTCCTAATAAATGACACAGCCCTCTACTGAGTGACCCAACTAATAAATGACACTGCCCTCTGCTGAGTGACCCTCCTAATAAATGACACTGCCCTCTGCTGAGTGACCCTCCTAATAAATGACACTGCACTCTGCTGAGTGACCCTCCTAATAAATGACACTGCCCTCTACTGAGTGACCCAACTAATAAACGACACTGCCCTCTGCTGAGTGACCCAACTAATAAATGACACTGCCCTCTGCTGAGTGACCCAACTAATAAATGACACTGCCCT